>JAPFBL010000484.1:0-57500 GCA_026182355.1 Hermatobates lingyangjiaoensis | reverse complement strand
AACTTTTTGTTTTTTATTTAAAACGTTTTTCATGGGTCTACAAAATAGAGGAAATATAAGAATTATTATTATTTCATTTTATTATTATTATTAAATATTCTTCTTATTAAATATTATTATTTCTTATATTTCCTCTGTTTGTAGGCCTATGAAAAAGTTTTTAAATAATAAACGAAAACGTTGGCAATGAGAGTTTCATTTGAACCTGAAGAACTGACCGAGTCCTAATTAACTTTAAATCTGTATATATATATATATATATACACGAGTTCGAGATTAACAAAGAGCAACACACAAAGTAGGGAAACACACTTACAGACTCAAATTTTCGGGTAATCCGTCTTCAGGAGAAAAGAGAATGGGAGACCAAGCACGTTGTAGACGCAACGGCAAGACGGATTACCCGAAAATTTGAGTCTGTAAGTGTGTTTCCCTACTTTGTGTGTTGCTCTTTGTTAATCTCGAACTCGTATTGTGTCCAGTTTGGATCGTATTTCGTTTTATCAGTGAATATATATATATATATATATATATATATTGTTTTAAATAGGCAGCAGATCCTCTTTTAAACAGGTATCATTAAAATTAACCGCAGTCAATTTAATGAATTTGACCTTAATTAGGTCAAATATAGGGGACATCAAATATAGGAAAGACATTAAAAGGTCTCTTAGGGGAGGCCTTTTAATGTGTTTCACGATCTTAAGACTGAGAGATTCGATCCTACGAACTAACCTCCTGGTAACAGGGTTCAACTGGAAAAGGAGTAGGCCAAGTGACATGTTAAATTAAAATCGATGACTCATGCTTAGTCATTGCTATTAATAGATTAAAAGGATTAGTACAGGCTAATATAAAGAGAAGGTCAAAGGTCAACAATGAACAAGAAACAAGCGGTTAGAATAAAAGAGTTGAAAGGTCAACAGTATAACTGGACTAATAGGTAATAAATAGATTAAGAATATTAAAGTAAATGAAGGATATATATATATTCATGAAGGATATATATATATTCATAGTAGGCCTATGAAAAAAGTTTTAAATAAAACCGAAACGTTGGCAACGAGAGTTTAATTTTTTATCCTGGAAAATTGACCGAACCCCGATTAGAGAACACACCTATATATATATATATATATGTTATTAAAATAAGCAGCAGCTTCTGCATTGACCAGTTTCTTGTTGACACTCTCTACTTTTCGTATCACTTTGCGGTGAGACTCGCTACCAGAGTCTCACCGCAAAGTGATACGAAAAGTAGAGAGTGTCAACAAGAAACTGGTCAATGCAGAAGCTGCTGCTTATTTTAATAACATATGCTTAAGGGAAGACCTGCTGCCTTTGTACACAAAAATATATATATATATATATATATATATATATATATATATACAATTAAAAGAAACAGTCCAGCGGACTTTTTTAAATAAAATAAATTCAAAACGAAGGAAACACACAGAAAGACACAGACATAACTCACATCGAAATATCGATGTGAGTTATGTCTGTGTCTTTCTGTGTGTTTCCTTCGTTTTGAATTTATATAATATATATATATATATAGAGAGAGAGAAGAGGAGAGAGAGAGAAGGAGACCAAGCACGTTGTAGACGCAACGTGCTTGGTCTCCCTTTCCCTTTTCTCCTGAAGACGGATTACCGGAAAATTTGAGTCTGTAAGTGTGTTTCCTTTCGTGTGTACTCTTCTTGAATTTTGAATCGTGTATCTATATATATATATATATTATATATATAATAATTCAAAACGAAGGAAACACACAGAAGACACAGACATAACTCACATCGATATTTCGACCATCGTCGTCATCAGGAGGTGTGAAGAGCGAAGAGCGAAGAGTCCGCAGGAAGACAGGGCGGTACTCACTCAGACAGGGAGTACCGTCTTCCTGCGGGACTCTTCGCTCTTCGCTCTTCACACCTCCTGATGACGACGATGGTCGAAATATCGATGTGAGTTATGTCTGTGTCTTTCTGTGTGTTTCCTTCGTTTTGAAATTATTTTATTTTAAAAAAGTCCGCTGGACCGTTTCGTACTTCGTCAGAGTCAAAAGCCCAAGTCAGTTATTTTTTATGTTTTTGACTCTGACAAAGACCGTCTTAGTCTTGTTTTTCGATTTCATATTGTGATTTGATCATTACATATATATAAACTATATTAATATTAAAAGTACACATAAAAAAAATCACAGAAACACTAAATACCATACCTCATCCAACGTCGTTAATCGGGACCAGGAAAGGCGACTTAAGTAGAAAAAAACTCAAATAGAATCAGCTGGTCTCTAGACTAAACCGAAAATAACCTTTCGTAGTTCTGTACAATACTTTTTTCACGAATTCAATTTTCAATACTATAAGGCTAATAAGAATCTATTGTAAGGTTACAAACAAATATACGGTAGTTCTATACAATACTTTATTCACGAATGCAATTTTCAATACTATAAGGCTAATAAGAATCTACTGTAAGGTTACAAACAAATATACGGTAGTTCTATAAAATACTTTATTCACGAATGCAATTTTCAATACTATAAGGCTAATAAAAATCTATTGTAAGCTTACAAACAAATATACGGTAGTTCTATACAATACTTTATTCACGAATGCAATTTTCAATACTGTAAGGCTAATAAGAATCTATTCTTAGCTTACAAACAAATATACGGCAGTTCCGTACAATACTTTATTCACGAATGCAATTTTCAATACTGTAAGGCTAATAAGAATCTATTCTTAGCTTACAAACAAATATACGGCAGTTCCGTACAATACTTTATTCACGAATGCAATTTTCAATACTGTAAGGCTAATAAGAATCTATTCTTAGCTTACAAACAAATATACGGCAGTTCCGTACAATACTTTATTCACGAATGCAATTTTCAATACTGTAAGGCTAATAAGAATCTATTCTTAGCTTACAAACAAATATACGGCAGTTCCGTACAATACTTTATTCACGAATGCAATTTTCAATACTGTAAGGCTAATAAGAATCTATTCTTAGCTTACAAACAAATATACGGCAGTTCCGTACAATACTTTATTCACGAATGCAATTTTCAATACTGTAAGGCTAATAAGAATCTATTCTTAGCTTACAAACAAATATACGGCAGTTCCGTACAATACTTTATTCACGAATGCAATTTTCAATACTGTAAGGCTAATAAGAATCTATTCTTAGCTTACAAACAAATATACGGTACGGAAAAAAGGTTATCAATAGTATTGGGTAGAACTGATTATTTTTTAACCTATTTTGTTGCGCTATCATTGTTGGCGATGTTTTCTCTGATATGACAGATCAAATTACGCTCCTCAAATTCCCGAGGTAATTCTGAAATGTGATATAATTGTAAGTAGCCAGCAAAATTTCGTCATGGGTTAACTTTCATTCTCCTGCAGCTACTCTGTAGTGCAGTGTTTCTTAAACTTTTTTTAATTCAGGGCGCACATATGAAACCAAACTAAAACTTTAAGGGAGCATCACTGATTTTAATATAGAAAATTTAGTTCTGAGATTTGATAACAGGAAAATGATTGGAAATTAAAATGTATAGTTTTTTTTTAAGAAAAAGAAAGAAAGAGAGACATAGAGAGTGAGAGGGAGGGAGGGAGGGCTAGTAAACATGATTTAAATCCCCGAGTAAAGGCAAAGAGGAAGTATTATCTAATGATGCTTAAAGATTAAAGAAATTTACCTTCCAGTTCAAAATATCAAGCGGCGGTGACTTGATTCAGACTTGAAAACCACATGCTTGGTGTTTTCTTAAATAAATTAAAATGATGCAAAAACTAAAATATAAATCTGTTATATAAACTTAATCTTCCGTTATTTTGGGGCGCACCTGGCTACCTTCCAGGGCGCACCAATACGCCCGGCCGCACCGTATAACAAGCACTGCTGTACTGTGATAAAATACGCTCTCGTGCATATAACTGGGATTCCTGATTACAGTGGTTTTCTAGTGATATTATAATTCCAAAAACCTGTAGCAGTCAAATGAAAGGTTGAATCTGACATTATTTTTTTTATTTTTACTTGTATTTTTTTTTTTTTTTGAAAACCGAAATATAATCGAGACTTAACTCAAAACGACATAGGCCGAGGTTACAGTTCTATATCTGAACAGTCGGTATATGATATGGTAAAAAAAAAAAAGAAGACCTTTCAACCACAACAAGTGGTCTTTGTCAGAGTCAAAAACCCAACTGAAACACAAGATCCAGAAAACTTTTTGTGTTTCAAAACAAGTTATTTTGTCTATACTTCCTTTTTTTGAAGGAAATCTTTGTATTATTTCGATTGCCTCGTCATCAGGAAGATAGATGTGAATCACAACTGAAGTGAAATCTCCTAGAAGAAGTACTTAATCAGTGTAGCCAACTTATGGAAGGAGGGGAGACAAGAATAAATAATTACTAAAACAAAGTGAAAAGTTGAACCAGTGGGTTTCATTTTTTACTCATGTGCATCGAAGTTATTGTGTTATTTATTTGTTGAGCGTGATTGTAGTACTGCGTCCTAAGAACTATTGTACTAGCCCCAAGTTATTGTGTTATTTCTTTGTTGAGGGTGATTGTAGTACTGCGTCCTAAGAACTATTGTACTAGCCCCAAGTTATTGTGTTATTTCTTTGTTGAGGGTGATTGTAGTACTGCGTCCTAAGAACTATTGTACTAGCCCCAAGTTATTGTGTTATTTCTTTGTTGAGGGTGATTGTAGTACTGCGTCCTAAGAACTATTGTACTAGCCCCAAGTTATTGTGTTATTTCTTTGTTGAGGGTGATTGTAGTACTGCGTCCTAAGAACTATTGTACTAGCCCCAAGTTATTGTGTTATTTCTTTGTTGAGGGTGATTGTAGTACTGCGTCCTAAGAACTATTGTACTAGCCCCAAGTTATTGTGTTATTTCTTTGTTGAGGGTGATTGTAGTACTGCGTCCTAAGAACTATTGTACTAGCCCCAAGTTATTGTGTTATTTCTTTGTTGAGGGTGATTGTAGTACTGCGTCCTAAGAACTATTGTACTTTCCCCAAGTTATTGTGTTATTCTTACTAAATATGCTGGTTACGTAGAATATGCGAATATGCGTAGTTGTGTATTTGTAAATAAAGATGTTAAAAAGAATAATAAATAAATAAATGAAAACATTTCTATAAAAAACTATTACAAAATTGTGAAAAAAAAAACTTTAAGACAAATAAGTTAGTAAATAAAAGATTAAGTAAAAAAGAACAGCAATTGAGGTTAAGTTTAAGAGTAGATCTGCCTCCCAGGAAACAATAAGTGCTTCTTCTGAAGCTCTCAAAGTTATATTAGAGCCAGAAACTTTTAATATTTATTTATATTTTATTTACTAAATATAAGAAACGGTCCACAAGGACTATAAAACTTTAAATTACACAAAGCACGACACAGAAAAAAGAAGAATAAAAAGAACACTTACAGAATTCAATATTTTGAACTGTTGTTCGTCATCAGGAGTAGACTAGAAGAGAGTACGAAGTGAGAGAGATCTCCCCACGTCGGAAGAACGGAGCGGGAATGAAGCAATAAAGAGTCAACCGATGAGAGCAGCACTAGCGCAAAAAAAGGAGCTAGGCACTAAACGTCGGAGAACGGAGAAAGCAAAAACAATAGATAGAATTATAAAATTAAAAATTAAAAAAAGGAAATAATAATAATAATAAAAAAAAAGTTCTTCGACGTGGGGAGATCTCTCTCACTTCGTCCTCTCTTCTAGTCTACTCCTGATGCCTAACAACAGTTCGAAATATTGAATTCTGTAAGTGTTCTTTTTATTCTTTTTTCTGTGTCGTGCTTTGTGTAATTTAAAGTTTTATATTTTATTTATAATATGTTTGCTAAAGCCACACGTCAACCAATAAGTATCAACACAACAATACAGTTATTATAAATATATCATTTCCATTTCTCTATTCCTAAGTAGATGGAAGTCCGGAGACCATCGTCCGGAAGTGTAGAGGGTCCAAAAGGGCTAACTAATGGGAGCCAACCTCCCATAAGTGCACCTAAGGACATGAAGAAGGAGAAAGAAAGTTACTTTCTCCCGAAACGTAGGGAGCCTGAATGGACATTATCAATGATGGTTTATACAGATTCTGCAAAAAAGAGGAAGAAACACCATTGCACCTACTGACTAACTATAAGGCAACTTTACTGCAGAGAGGTAGGTGCTTCGGTACACAAAAAACAATAGACCATAGAGAAACTTATACCACTGAACCCAGCAAAAGTGCTGAGCTTCTTGGAGGCGTTGAAGCTAACTGCTGGGGTACTTTAGCACAGAAGATGGGAAGTACAATAGTTTTTTTTTAAGACGGAGTGCTATATTCACCCTCAAATAATAAAATAACACACAAAAAAAAGAAGAAAAGAAACTTCGTTCAGCCTGTAACATAAAAACTACAACACATGTTATACAGGCAAACTGTAAACATATGATCATGAAGAGTGTACCAACACAACAACAACAAAATTTAATAATAATAATGATTTCTATATTCTCTCAATAAATAAATAAACCTGAAGAAGATGACTAAATTTCGAAACGCGTTATTTTAATAATAAAAATAAATTATTTAGAACTTTTTTTTTATAATTTCCGAATACTATTATAATCTATAAACGACATATTTTTGTTATATATTTTAAATAAAAGAATCCTCAAATAAGAAGTAATATATTATATGTTACCCTTTTGTATCTTTCGCCTCCATTTGTGGATCTTTTGGAACCTGGAAACAAAATATAGTGTCTTATTAGTTGTGCAATCTACAATTAAGCGGTATTTACTCATACTGAGGTAAATGGATGATACAGAATCTCTATACAAACTACGTAGGTTAGTTAGTTAGTTGTGATCGAAGATGGACAACGTCCAAAAGCGCTCCAAAGATTCCAAGATCATCGTACGAGGTATGATGGTTTGCCGTATTAATAATATAAATCATACTAACCTCAGTGGTAATAATAATATACATGTATCAAACTACTCCTTTCAAACACTTTGTGTTCATCATCAGGTAAACTTCCAATGGAAGGAGATTAAGGACAGACAATCATCGAACGTTGACTACTTACCGATGGTTGTCTGTCCTCCACTTTCATTAAACTTCCATTGAAAGTTTACCTGATGATGAACACAAAGTGTTTGAAACGCGTAGTTTGAATTAAAAAAACTTCCAATTTGTGAAGACTTTATATTATCTATTTATTTACCCCAGTATGATATATATATAGTATGTATTGTAAAGAATTAATTGAAAAATAAATCAAACACAAGGCGAAAAATAAAAAAAAAAACAGTTTTTCAATTACCAGTGAATTGACTATTTTAAGTATCAATTATTTTTAATATTAAAACTATAATATACCGTCTTATCTCGTACACTGCTGCTGTAACTCTCGGACCGGTTTCGAGTGTCACCCATCTTCAACAAGAAACCCATTTCTTGTTGATGATAGTTGACACCCGAAATCGGTCTGAGAGCTACAAGAGCAGTGTACAAGATAAGACGGTATATTATATTTCTAATATTAATAATACTAACCTCTGTGGAAATGACGAAATGCATGAATTCACAAATTGTTCACTCTACAGTATTTTTCTTTATCAAAGTTTGATCCAGTATCAAACAATTCTTAAAAAAACTGCTTTAAGCTTACGTTTCGTCTATATTTGTAGACTTCTTCAGGGCTGCATCAATACAGAATTTAATTACAATAGTATCAACAAATAAGTTATATTTTTTACAAGGACATACATTAGTATTTTCATACTATTATGCAACGGTATGCATGTAAATAATGTAACATTTTTTTCATGTTTATTTAATTAATTTTGTATTGATGTAGCCCTAAGGTTGTCTAGAATGATATACGAAACGCTGGTTTAAGGCAGATATTCTCTTTACTTGGTTATGGATTTATTCTATATTTCTTGTGAATCATGAAACCGAATAATGTTTATATCTACATATACCCATAAAGTAGAAGTGGTCAAAATTTTATTCATATTTAAGATGAATCACTAGTCAGTTTTTGGAGCTATCTGATTCCCGAATTTCTTTCTATTGTAAAAATAGCAGTTCATACATTACTGCCACTTCCCACTACCTAATTATGTAAACCAGCTTTTTCCTTTTATAGTGCCATAAAAACTAAATACCAAAGTAGACTTAATGTTCGGTCTGACTTGAGAATCAAACTTTCAACTAAAAAAAAAAAAAACAAAAATGATTACAAAATAAACTTTGTGTTAAAGTTGCTAATAATTCTGTTTCATGTGTTATGTACTTGTGGAGGATATGAAATTTAAAACCTTTTAGTAATGAATTTTTCTTCGAAAAATTCAATATTACAGTAAATATTGATATACAGTAATACAATTTCAGTAATATTACTTTTTAATTGTTTTTAAACATACATGCTATTCATAAAAGCATATGAAAATATTTATATTATGATTGTATAAAATCATTAGAATCTGGGGTTCCCTGGAAAGTTACTGAAGCAAAAAAGGGTTCTGCGTCAAAATTTGAAAAACTCTGGTTTAAGGTTTCATACAATTTAAGAAGTCCTGTGCTTTTACATGTAAATTTAGATTTACATATATAATGTAACAACATTGTTAATTTTGAAGAGGTCTACAAAGATAGACACAACGTTGGCTTAAAGGTATTTTAGTGTTTGATGATGGACCAAACATCGATAAAGAAAGAAAACTAGTGTTTAGCTCAGGCATCGGCAACCTTCGGCCCGCGGGCTACATGCGGCCCAACACGTGTTTTTGTGCGGCCCTCGGAAATTACTAGAATTCTATCTTAATATTAACATTTTTTTTGCTTTCTTTATATATATATATATATATATATATATATATATATATATATATATATATATATATATAATTAAAGTTACAGCTAGAGAACACAAGAAAAAGGACGAACACTCACGAATCTCGATTATTTCGGCGTCTTGCCGTCTTCAGGAGAGTAGAAAGAAAGAAAATAAAATAAAAGGAGAAAGAATGAAGGAACGGAGACGTAAATGCGTCCACTGGCCGATGTAAACTGGCGCGATATATATATATATATATATATATATATTGATAAATGTATCGACCGTGGAATAGAAACAAAACTATAGTTTATCGGGACTCGGTCAGTTCTTCAGGTTCAAATTAAACTCTCATTGCCAACGTTTCGGTTTTTATTTAAAATCTTGTTCATAGGCATACACAAACAGAGGAAATATAAAAAATAATACGACAATGGTCGAAATATCGATGTGAGTTATGTCTGTATCTTTTTGTGTGTTTCCTTCGTTTTGAATTTATTTTGTTTAAAAAAGTACACTGAACCGTTTCTTTTAATTGTATATATATATATATATATATATATATATATATATATATATATATATAGTTCAATATAGACAAAAAAACATAGAGAAATCAAAAGAACACACTTACAGTCTCTAATTTTCGGTTTGAACCGTTTTCAGGAGAGATAAGAGAGGGAAACTAAGCGCACTGGTTCAGAGACGGTTGGAGACCAACCATCATTTTCGTATTTCCATCGAAAAAGTGTTTTAGTGCGTGAAGTGCATCAAACTCTATAACCTCTTGTGCTGTTATATTTGTGTTTTTAACTGATTTCTTGTTTTCTTCAAACGCTATTCGTTTTTCTTTTTAATCTTCTAGAACAGTATAAGGTAGACAGGATCAAGTAACGGTTCAAACCGAAAATTAGAGACTGTAAGTGTGTTCTTCTGATTTCTCTATGTTTCTTTGTCTATATTGAACTATATTTGTCCGTTTTGGATCGTATTTCCAACGAAAAAGTTATATATATATATATATATATATATATATATATATATCAATGATCAAACCACAATAAGAAATGGGAAAAACAAGACTTGTTTTCTTGGTCTTCTTAGTCTTGTTTTCCCATTTCTTATTGTGGTTTGATCATTGATTGTTATTTCACGAGTTTATGTGAAATCTTTTTATATATACATATATATATGTAGTAGACTACCCGTGACCCTTTGGGTCACCCATCACCTTCCTTTTTAATACAATCATGTTCACGTAGATGCTGATAAACTATAAATGACCCTATTGAGAGCAACATGTAATTGGCCATGTTGAAATACTGCTAAATGAACTAAAACTTTCTCTAGAGTCTCTCCTTGAGACTTATGAATAGTCATGGCAAATGATAACTGAATTGGAAATTGATTCCTTGAAAAAGAAATGTTGCCTTCATTAGATAAAACAGATTTCAATCATGGAATTAAAACCTTAGTTTTAATTAAAACTAACAAACGGTTGATAGGTTTTTGATATTAACCTTTAACAGGTTTTATACATAAGAGACAAAGAAGCATATAGATCTTATAAAACTTTTTATCCCCTTGAAACTGTGATGCGATAAGTTTACAAACAATGACTTTATCGTAAAGCTCCTCAGTTATTAGTCTTGTTTCATTATATAAGCGCTGTGGATCAGCATTTCTTATTCACATGACAAGAGCTCCTTTTTTGAATTCATGCTTATTCATGCTTATGTTTTGAAAGTGAAGTTCAAAAAGACTGAAACTGTTATAAAACTAAATTGCTGACGATTAATATTCATCGTCAGCATTTTTGTAAATTTTTAAGATTTTGAAAAAATCTTACAAATATTATGTATTTGTAAGAATGTTCAAAAAATAATTAAAAAAATATAATTGATAATAGTCGTTATAAACTATGACTAATTTCCTTATGATTAACTACTGTGATTGTGAATTGTTAGAAACGAATTGCTGATGATTGATTACTGCGATTGAAAACTGTCAAAACAGACTGCTGATGATTGATTATAAAGGATGAAACTGTTATAAAACTAAATTACTTTACTGACGATTAATTACTGTTAATCTAAACTATGACCAATTTCCTGATGATTAATTACTCCGGTTGTGAATTGTTAGAAACGAATTACTGACCATTATTACTATGATTGTAAACTGTTAAAACGAACTGCTGACGATTGATTATAAATGCTGAAACTGTTATAAAACTAAATTACTTTACTGACGATTAATTACTGTTGTTTTAAACTATGACCAATTTCTTTATGATTAATTACTGTGGTTGTGAATTGTTAGAAACGAATTGCTGACGATTGATTACTGACATTGGAAACTGTTAAAACGAACTGCTGACGATTGATTATATAGGTTGAAACTGTTATAAAACTAAATTACTTTACTGACGATTAATTACTGTGGTTTTAAACTACGACCAATTCCTGATGATTAATTACTGTGGTTATGAATTGTTAGAAACGAATTGCTAACGATTGATTATTATGATTGGAAACTGTTAAAACGAACTGCTGACGATTGATTATTAAGGTTGAAACTGTTACAAACTAAATTACTTTACTGATGATTAATTACTGTGGTTTTAAACTATGACCAATTTCCTGTTGATTGATTACTGTGGTTATGAATTGTTAGAAACGAATTGCTGACGATTGATTACTATGATTGGAAACTGTTAAAACGAACTGCTGACGATTGATTATAAAAAACTAAACTGTTATAAAACTAAATTACTTTCCTGATGATTAATTACTGCGGTTATAAATTGTTAGAAACGAATTACTGAAGATTAATTATATCCATGATAAACTGTTAGGAATTAATTACTGATGATTAATTAATTTTGGTTGTAAACAGATTCCGATGCTGCTGATAAACCCATTATTTAAAAATACATAAAACAAATATTGGATGCATCAGTATAATGAATTTCTGATGATTAATTACCATGGATGTGACTTTTACAATTGAATTGCTGATGATTAATTAATTTTGGTTGTAAACAGCTTTAGATGCTGTTGATAAACCCATTCTTTAAAAATATATAAAAGAAATATTGGATGTATCAGGATAATGAATTGCTGATGATTAATTACCATGGATGTAAACTGTTAGCAATGAATTGCTGATGATTAATTAATTTTGGTTGTAAACAGCTTGCGATGGTTTTGATAGACCCATTCTTTAAATACTCTTGTGAGAAGACCCTTAATTAATTAATAATTAATTAATTAATTGATCTTAATAATTAAAACATAGAGTAATTAAATAAAATATAATTAGTAAGATTGTTTTAATTACTTTTTCTGTTGACGCTGTCGATAAGATCTCGACATCTCCAATCCTGAATCAAATATAGAATTACAATTAATCAAAAGATATTAAATCTAATTTTCATAACACTTATCGTAATATAATTAAATTATTTAATAGTAAATCAAAAAAACTGAATGATGATTTTCATTCTCACTACTATAATAATGTTTATTAATTTTACCTTTTAATGAATTATATTCGTAACAATATTTATCTCCAGGAGAGACGAAAAATAACTTTTACGTCTAGTTTTCGTATCTTAATGTAAGACATTTAATCTCTTTAATTCAAAGCAAGATAATAATGAGATGAATTATTTATTATACGATATGAATTTATATGATATGAATATTAATGAATATTATTTATATTTATATTATATTATATGAATTTATATTTATACGAATATAAATATGAATTATATTCGTAACAATATTTATCTCTAGGAGGTACGAAAAATAACTTTTACGTCTAGTTTTCGTATCTTAAATAAAAAAAAACATTAACGTTGTTAATTAAAAATAAGACAATAATGAAAAAAGGTGGGAGAATATGAGAAAACAGGGATATAATACAGGTTGTCCAACCTATTTTTTTTGTTGATATCGTTTTTTAGATTTGAAGTGAAATGCATTGGTTATCGTAATACCTTTTAGTTCGTTAAACCGAGGCATGACTGTATAATCGTAATGATATTTATCTCCAGAAGGGACGAAAAGTATTTTTTTTAACGTTTAATTTTCAGGTAATAATGTAAGATATTTAATTTAATTCCCATAATTAAAAACAGGGATTCAATACATGTTGTTCAAACTAATAATTTAGTTGATATCGTTTTTTAATATGAAGTGTAATGAGATCGGGAAGTGTTAGTGTGGCAAACCTGATTATTAAATCACAGCTGATAGCTATTTATACTACTTTGTTTTGTTTACATACTTTTATTTTAGTGGTAATATGCAGAATAAGGGGCCCCGGTCGTGGCATCTGAGTATTGTTATCTACTACTAGTATCCTAACTCCTGTATAAGATAGGTTTTATACATATTATAGTATATTATATTATGTAAGTTAATTTGGGTGAGTAGGAACTGGAATTGTAAATGACACAGGAATGAAAGATAATGTTTATTATACAAGCGCGACACACTGACTGACTGACCCCCTCCTCGAGGCTAGCCTTGATAATCTGTCTCTGAGCGTAAACAAAGAATTTGACCCGCGTATGCCGGCGGAACAGCCACCGCCAACTCCACTAACTTATATACAGTGGAACCTCTACATACGAGCTACTCTACTTACGAGAAACTCGAGATACGAGAGGTCTTTCGAGCAAAAATCTTGCTCTACATACGAGAGAAAATCCAAGTTACGAGAATTTCCAGATGGTTCCGCTAGATTTAAGCTCTTTTAATTACACTTGCCTTACACATTTCCGTAACATTTTGAAAGGAAGGCAAAAACAAACCTCCTTGGATAAGTTTTTCTTCAAAAAACCTATAGAAAGTGAAAGTGTTGCGATTCCAGCTAAAAGGCCAAAAGAAAGCGAAGAAAAGTAAAAACTGATACAGTAATGTTAAAAAGCAAAAAAAAAAGAAGAAAAAGTGCATAAATAAATTACTGCCGTAAAAAAATTTAGTTTTTCATAAAGTTAACTTTAATTTTAAGTGGAAGTGCTCATAATAAATGCTCATAATAAACTGGCATTTTATTTCGTTAATATCATCTTATTTATCTTATTACTGTATTTTTATGTTCAGTCACTATTTGAATGTGTTTTTAGTAATCAGGAAGATGTGTTCATAGTTATTTAGGGTTAACTTGAATGATTTTGGGAGGCCGGGAACAAATTAATTGGTTTTCAGTTATTTCTTATGGGAAAAATTCGCTCTAGATACGAGAAATTCTAGATATGAGCACGATCCGGGAACGAATTAATCTCGTATGTAGAGGTTCCACTGTATATATATTATCCGTATGAAAAACAAAGTTTGTCTGTCTGTCCGCTATATAAATAAAACTGGAGACATTTAGATACAAAGAAATACATGGATCTTATATACCTTTTTTTTTGAGGGAACTAACTACAGTGTTTTGATTTTGATCACGATCCTTTTTTGATTTTGATTTTGTTTCATTTTGAGACCTAAGGGCTCCATACTTACAGACCCCTTAAAACAGCATTCAGTATAATGAAACGGTTTCAGTTTAATTCAACATAGTTATTGTATAGACCAGAAGATCATTATTAGTTTAGAAAATGTTTCTAAATTGAGGACCCAAAGAGAAAAGCTCCCCCTAAAATGTTTGATTCTCTTTCCATTGCTGGAAGAAGTTAAATTATACTTTATAACATAAACTTATTTAAATCATTAGTTGTGCAATCCGTAATTGTGTGGTATTTACTCATTCTGATTGTGAAATGGATAAGCCAACAAAAGTCTCCACACAAATGTCTTGAATTCTCTTAATTGAATTTTATTATTTCACTCTAATTTTGTAACTAATTAGATATAATTTGTATTATAGTGTCTTCCTGATGATTAACACAAAGTGTTCGAAACGCGTTGAATAAAACTTCATTTGTGTAGAGACTTTTGTTGGTTTATCCATTTCACCTCAGAATAAACTTATTTAAATTCCCTCGAGAAATTAATGATGAAATTTTGATTTTGATGACAATCTACTTTCATATATCTTCGTTTTATTTTATTTTTTTTTTAAAAAAAAATGTTTGTAATCAGTTTTATATACATCTTTTTTTTTCGTAATCTATAATTTACAATCTGTATTAATTTCCTTTATCTGAAAAAAAACATAAGTTTATCGGAACTATAGAAAATTTAAATTGTTTTCGTTATATTATTCTTTCTAATTTATTATTAGAGTTAGAATGAAATTGCTTCTCGGGTAACACCGGATAGATTAGTTAGTTGTATTACAAGTGAACGCTTAATGTGTCAAAATGGCGGGAGTTCTGCGTATTAACCTCTTTAGCTTTCGTAAACCTTTATTTCGGAATATTATTAGTAATTATTGTTTTATATTAATTAACGCTTAATTAATTATTAATATTATTTTTAATATTAATTAATTAACACTTAATAAATTATATTATCCCCAGAAAGAACGAAAAGTAACTTTTTACGTCTAGTTTTCGTATAAATAATGTAAGACATATAATCTCCATACTTAAAAACGAAGCAATAATGAAACAAGGAAGGAGAAATAATGAAAAACAGGGATATACTACAGGTTGGCCAACCTTATTATTTTGTTGATATCGATTTTAAGATATGAAGTGAAATGAGATCGGGAAGAGTTAGGGTGGCAAGCCTGATTTTTAAATCTCAGCTCTATTAGCGAGTTATTCTACTCTGTTTTGTTTACATCCTTATATTTAGCTTTCTTAAAACTTTGTTATTATTTTTATCCACCAGGAAATCCCTTTCACGATACCGCAAATATCATGAGTCATTTACCCTCGTACCTAAACCCTTTAATTCATGAATTATCATCCCACCAGATTCCTTCCAACCCTATTAGAAAGCTAAAAAGATGTCGGCCCCGAGACTTACTCAGCAATAGTAACTGATTTCCAGTAATCAGAATAATTTATATGGATTACCACTAATGGATGGTTTCTCCACTCTTTTATTTCATTTTGTTATTTATCACTTATCGTTATTACTTGTTACCTGTAGAGTAGTTGTAATAAAATAACAAAAAAAAAATAAAACTTTGTAAAAATAGAAAAAAAATAACAATAATAAAAAGCTAAACAATTTTAAAATCTTAATTGTTTTTATATTTTATTTGTGTAATACTGTTTTCTAAACAGATTATCCAACTGTAATATTTGCAAATTAAAAATTAATTTATTTTAAATTTATCAAAAACTAGTTTTTTTTTAAAAAAAAAAAAGTTGCCAATAGATTCTATTTGTTTACGAAGCCAGTCAATTTAATTTAACCACTTTTTTTTATGATTTTGAACTATTTGTTTTTGTTTTGAAAAATCTTTCCTTTTTTTTTATGATGACCATATATTTTGAGGAATTTCTGGAATTTTGAAGGTTATTGGATTATCGACCAGTGGCTAGCTCAGTGGTTACGTGCTCACCTCTGAACTGATAGGACCGGGGTTCGATCCTCACCTGGCCCTCGATTTATTCACGCGGGAGGTGAATCTAATCGCGTCGTCCCTCAGAGAAAGGACGTTAAACCGTCGGTCCCGAGCCTGTACGATGTCAGGTACTCGTTAAAGATCCCTACTCTAAATACACTTGAGTTAGGCAAAATTTAGAACTCCCACTGTAGAATCAATCTTCATTGTGTGGTATCACAAAGCGCCAATGCTCGGCCTACGTGTGTTCCCTTGTGGAACTGCCACTGCAACCTAACCTTCCCAAACTTTTTCGAGTGACTGCCCCCTTGGGTCCATAAACCTATAACTCAACACCCTTGAATAATAATCAAATTCCTAGACTAAGTAACTAAAATAATTAAAATGAGTAACATTTTAATAATTAAATTAAATTAATTACCAATCGAATATTTATTTAAAAACCAATAGATGTATTGTTTCATAGCATATTTATGCAAAAGAATTAATACACAATAAAAGAAACTTAGGTGAGAATATACTTTTAACATAAAAATGAATTATCAAAACAAATAGTTTTAAGAAACTCGTTTCCTAGAAGTTTACATGTCGTGTTTTCACTTAAATTTAGAAATTATATTGCATGAACATTTTCAATTTATGGAAATAGAATCCCCGCTCCTTTTTGTATTCCCCCCCCCCCCCCCCCCCCCGATTTCAAAGCACCGCCCACTTTGGGAAACACTGCTTTAAATCAAAATCAAGGGTCTTCAACCGGTGGGACGCGACCACCAAGGGGGTCACGAAATGTTTGAAATTGTTTATTTTTAAATAGATAATAAAAGTTCTAAATTAAAAAAGTAATTTAATTTATTTAATTATTTTTTAATGCGGCACAACAATCTCATTAAAGTTACTATTGATCAAATTTATTTTAATTTTCCCTTTTTTATTTGTTGTTAATTTTATTTTTGTTCTCACTAAAGGGGTCGCAGTAAATTTTGTCGTCAAAAATCGGTCGCGATGTAAAAAAGGTAGAAATTCCCTTCTTTAAATCACAATCATCAAATATAGGTGAACACAGTTAGTTCGTGTTTATTATATATTAAAATACGTAATAATAATATGGTTTACGCATAATAAAGGTATGGTTTGCTTGAGTTAACAAAATAGGAGTAGTCTAGGCTACTCGGTCTCACTCTGCCCTCATTGTGAATTACCAATATCCTGACGATAATTAATGCTATTCGGAAGAAACAAAAGAACGAAAACTTGAAAGTACGGTTATTTGAAGTAAGGAAAATCGAAAGTACGGTTATTTGAAGTACGCAAACCCGAAAGTACGGTTATTTGAAGTACGGAAACTAGAAAGTACGGTTATTTGAAGTAAGGAAAATCGAAAGTACGGTTATTTGAAGTAAGGAAAATCGAAAGTACGGTTATTTGAAGTACGCAAACCCGAAAGTACGGTTATTTGAAGTACGGAAACTAGAAAGTACGGTTATTTGAAGTAAGGAAAATCGAAAGTACGGTTATTTGAAGTGCAGAAACTTAAAATTACGGTTATTTGAAGTACATAAACTTGAAAGTACGGTTATTTGAAGTACGCAAACCCAAAAGTACGGTTATTTGAAGTACGGAAACTCAAAAGTACGGTTATTTGAAGTACAGAAACTTAAAATTACGGTTATTGGAAGTACAGAAACTTGAAAGTACAGTTATTTGAAGTACACAAACCCGAAAGTACGGTTATTTAAAGTACGGAAACTCAAAAGTACGGTTATTTGAAGTACGGTTATTTGAAGTACAGAAACTTGAAATTACGGTTATTTGAAGTACAGAAACTTGAAAGTACGGTTATTTGAAGTACAGAAACTTGAAAGTACGGTTATTTGAAGTACGGAAACTCGAAAGTACAGTTATTTGAAGTACAGAAACTTGAAATTACGGTTATTTGAAGTACGGAAGCTCGAGGGTAGAGTGTATTTAAGGAATATGAATAATTGAAGTCTTATTAAATTAATATATTAAAAAGGATCTAAGTTCGATTAATCATAGAAGTGATATTACTAATTTAAGTAATATTTATTCTGGAGTATTATGCTGAGTTTTAGTGAAATTTGATTTATTTAGTTCCCTTGAGTGAACAGTGTTGAGGTTATTTGTAAAGTTATCTTATTAGTCTAGTAGAAGGTTTTGACGGTTAACATTGTTGTTCCTTGAAATAATGTAAATTTCATTTTCTTAGTTAAAAAATTCTTACTTCTGTATCTCTGAAATATTTCTGCTTGTAATTTTCATAAGTTGTAACAATCCATTTTCATATTTTGTATATGTTTGATGTTGATATGTGATTTCTTATTATCCTTTGTTTGTAGGCCTATGAAAAAAGGTTTTAAATAAAACCGAAACGTTGGCAACGAGAGTTTGATTTTTTATCCTGGAAAATTGACCGAACCCCGATTAGAGAACACACCTATATATACAGTAGCAGTTTGCTTCTCAACACGAGTACTTCGTACTTCTTCCTGATGACGACGGATGTTGAAATATCGAAGTGAGTTCTATACTGTCTTTCTGTGTTCTTTCCTATGTGTTAAAGTTTCTAATGTCCACACGGACCTTTCATTTTATTCGAAATAAAGTTTATATATATTACTTACGTAACTCGTTTCCTCTGGCCTTTCTCTTTCTTAGCATCTTCTTTTTCCTACAAAAAAAAGTTACATTATATAGACAGAAAGAAATAAGTTAAATTAATCTCTTATTGTAAGAGTCAAATTCTTTTCTGTTTTCCCGTTACACTATAGCAGGGGTGTGTTCACACAATGTCAAGGTGCGAGCTACTTATGAAGTGAACAAGCCACAATGATCTATTCAGTGTATTTATTTAGAAATATATTGATGATTCTAACGATTTATCATCATGTATGCAGAGTAGAGTTGTAGAAACTGATCCACTCGCGGGTTAGAAAAGGTCAGTTCTTACGGTCTTTCTGTTTGTTAGGACGTTTGGGTGCAATGACTCAGATCATTGTCTAGAACTGTTGCCCGAGTTTTGTCCCTTTCGCCAATTCATTAAGGTATGCAGCGGAGTCAACACTCCAGCTATTCGGGTTCGGGATTAACTGTCTACGGCTTTCTAGCACAGTACAGTCTCTAACTATGTGGATTGCAGTTTCTTCTGCCTCCCCACATAGTCAGCACTCTGCCGATTGACTGTCTACGGCTTTCTAGCACAGTACAGTCTCTAACTATGTGGATTGCAGTTTCTTATGCCTCCCCGCATAGTCAGCACTCTGCCGATCCTGCCGATTGACTGTCTACGACTTTCTAGCACAGTACAATCTCCTACTACGTGGATGGCAGTTTCTTCTGCCTCCCCACATAGTCAGCACACTGCCGTTTAACTGTCTACGGCTTTCTAGCACAGTACAGTCTCAAACTATGTGGATTGCAGTTACTTCTGCCTCCCCACATAGTCAGCACTCTGCCGATTAACTGTCTACGACTTTCTAGCACAGTACAATCTCCTACTACGTGGATGGCAGTTTCTTCTGCCTCCCCACATAGTCAGCACACTGCCGATTAACTGTCTACGGCTTTCTAGCACAGTACAGTCTCTAACTATGTGGATTGCAGTTTCTTCTGCCTCCCCACATAGTCAGCACTCTGCCGATTGACTGTCTATGGCTTTCTAGCACAGTACAGTCTCTAACTATGTGGATTGTTGTTTCTTCTGCCTAGGGGTGCTCACACCTTTTCAGTATTCGAGCTACTTATAAAAAAACCAAGTCAAAATGATCCACCGACCGTTTAAGTTATGCAATATAAATACGCCAGTACCTAAATAGTAATATATTAATTTCTTTTTACCAACAATGTTAAAAGTAAATTTTTGGCTTACAATAATTTTAAATTGGGAAAACTGTAAGCTTATATATATATATATATGTGATGGGTAAAAAGATTTTACATAAACACGTGAAATAACGTAAAATAAATAGGCGAATGAGTGTATTGTATTGGAAAGTAGTCGTATTCGAAGTATGGAATACGTATTGGATACGCGAGAGTATCTGCTATGCCCATCTCTAACCTGTACATCAATCAAGCGATGGAGTGGATGACAGGCTGACTGTCATCTTGTCGTGCTTACTAACAAGCATGTGCAGGACAAACAGGGTACTTTTTTTCTTCAAAGTTGTACGCGCTGTACAACTATTAGCCCCGCGATTGATGTATTGAACACCCCTAGTCTACAATGATCTGCAGACTATTGAGCTATCCTGCTCTACAGTATGGCCATCTTCCATACTATTGAGCGGATTTGGTATGCAGTAGGACCATCTGACATACTATTGAGCACCCTTGGTTTACAGTATGGTCATCTACCATACTATTGAGCTCTCCTGTTCTACAGTATGACCATCTATCATACTATTGAACGGACTTGGTATGCAGTAGGATTATCTGATATACTATTGAGCACCCCTGGTGTACAGTATGGTCATCTACCATACTATTGACTTCTCCTGTTCTACAGTAAGACCATCTGTCATACTATTGAACACCACTAGTCTACAATGATCTGCAGACTATTGAGCTATCCTGCTCTACAGTATGGCCATCTTCCATGCTATTGTGCGCACTTGGTATGCAGTAGGGTCATCTGCCATACTATTTAGAACCCCTGGTTTACAGTATGGCAACTGCAATACTATTAAGCCCTCTTGGTCTACAGTATTGTCATTTGCCATGCGATTGAGCTCTCTTGGTCTATACTTAGGCCATCTGTCGTACTATTGAGCAGTCCTGATCTACAGTATGACCATTTGCCATACTATTGAGCTCTCTTGGCCTATACTTAGACCAAGGGTTCTCAGCCTTGTTTAGCCCATTCACCCCTCTCGCCATTTCCCATAATGCCATTCTCCCCACCCCCTATTCTTCCCAAGGTAGTATATACACTTTTACAACTTTACAGTGATTATGATTATAACAGAATTTTACAAATAAAATGCTAATTATAATTATTGATGAATATATAAGATATTAATTCCATCAATTTTTTTTTAAAAATTATAATTAAGAGGTCAAAACTAATAATAGCTTTCCTCACTCTGTAAACCTACTGTGGTCACAATTCACCCCCTGAAGATCCAAAATTCACCCCTGGGGGGTGAATATCACCCCCTTTGAGAACCCTTGACTTAGACTTTTAAGCCATCGGGCTACTCTGACACTCAGTGCTCTAATATCTATAAAATACAACTTTTTATACGATTTTATTAAATCTCATAAGAAAGACAAACCTGATTGTCCTTGATCTCTTCGTTATAATCACCAGGATCCAAGAATAGATAGTTCGCCATTTGATCCCTGAAATCCAATACTTTAATTCATTCATTGACTTATAATTGTTTACATTTTTTATTCTATAGCATACCCTGATAAAAGAGCCTTTAAATATACAACTGCAACAGTAGAAATATAATACAACTGCTTTATTGTTATTTTTAACAATATATTATTTAACCCAGTTCTACTTTTATAACTATATGTATACTTATAACAAAAAAAAAAAAAGAAGATCGTGAAAAGATCTTCTTTATCACTTGTATCGATGAAAAAGATCGTGAAAAGATCTTCTTCATCACTTCTATCGATGAAAAAGATCGTGAAAAGATCTTCTTTATCACTTGTATCGATGAAAAAGATCGTGAAAAGATCTTCTTTATCACTTGTATTTATGAAAAAGATCGTGAAAAGATCTTCTTCATCACTTGTATTTATGAAAAAGATCGTGAAAAGATCTTCTTTATCACTTGTATCGATGAAAAAGATCGTGAAAAGATCTTCTTTATCACTTGTATTTATGAAAAAGATCGTGAAAAGATCTTCTTCATAACTTGTATCGATGAAAAAGATAGTGAAAAGATCTTCTTCATCACTTGTATCGATGAAAAAGATAGTGAAAAGATCATCTTTGTCACTTGTATCGATGCAAAAGATCGTGAAAAAGATCTTCTTTATCACTTGTATCGATTAAAAAGATCGTAAAAAAGATCTTCTTTATCACTTGTATCGATTAAAAAGATCTTCTTCATCACTTGTATCGATTAAAAAGATCGTGAAAAGATCTTCTTTATCACTTGTATCGATGAAATGATCGTGAAAAGATCTTCTTTGTCACTTGTATCGATGCAAAAGATCGTGAAAAAGATCTTCTTTGTCACTTGTATCGATGAAAAAGATCGTGAAAAGATCTTCTTTGTCACTTGTATCGATGCAAAAGATCGTAAAAAGATCTTCTTTATCACTTGTATCGATTAAAAAGATCTTCTTCATAACTTGTATCGATTAAAAAGATCGTGAAAAGATCTTCTTCATCACTTGTATCGATGAAAAAGATAGTGAAAAGATCTTCTTTGTCACTTGTATCGATGCAAAAGATCGTGAAAAAGATCTTCTTTATCACTTGTATCGATTAAAAAGATCGTAAAAAAGATCTTCTTTATCACTTGTATCGATTAAAAAGATCTTCTTCATCACTTGTATCGATTAAAAAGATCGTGAAAAGATCTTCTTTATCACTTGTATCGATGAAAAAGATCGTGAAAAGATCTTCTTTGTCACTTGTATCGATGCAAAAGATCGTGAAAAAGATCTTCTTTGTCACTTGTATCGATGAAAAAGATCGTGAAAAGATCTTCTTTGTCACTTGTATCGATGCAAAAGATCGTAAAAAAGATCTTCTTTATCACTTGTATCGATTAAAAAGATCTTCTTCATCACTTGTATCGATTAAAAAGATCGTGAAAAGATCTTCTTCATCACTTGTATCGATGAAAAAGATAGTGATAAGATCTTATTCATCACTTGTATAGATGCAAAAGATCGTGAAAAGATCTTCTTCATCACTTGTATCGATTAAAAAGATCTTCTTCATCACTTGCATCGATGAAAAAGATCTTTTTCATCACTTGTATCGAAGAAAAAGATCGTGAATGCAGAATCTGTTCAGCTATTAAACAATATATATTTTAATATAAAGAATACAGAGAGTTACAAGCAAGAATTTCAACGATAAAAATAACAAATTCACCACACCTACAATAATATTGTTCACACTTTGACTTCTGTAAAACCAATTCCATAAAAATGTAAAACTTTATTAATTTAAGCAAACTTTCCGTATTCGTCTTGTCGTTTTGACTCTTCTAACACGACTACTATGAAAATATAAAAAAAAAAAACAAATTCGCCACACTTACAATATTATTCTTCATGTTTTGACTACTCTTAGACCAATTCCATGAAAATAGAAAACTATGTCAAATTAACCAAACATTCCGTACTGATCTTATTGTTTTGACTGTTCTAACACATCTACTATTAAAATATAAAAAAATAACAAATTCACCACACCTACAATAATATTGTTCACACTTTGACTTCTGTTAAATCAAATCCATAAAAATGTAAAACTTTATCAAATTAAGCAAACTTTTCGTATTAGTCTTGTTGTTTGACTATTCTAACAGGACTACTATGAAAATATAAAAATATAACAAATTCCCTACACCTACAATATTATTGTTCACGCCTTGACTTCTGTTAAACCAATTCCATTAAAATGTAAAACTTTATCAAATTAAGCAAACTTTCCGTATTAGTCTTGTCGTTTTGACTGTTCTAACACAACTGCTATGAAAATATATAAAAAAATAACAAATTCTTTGAGCTTTGAGAACACGTATTACTTGGAGGGAATAAAAAAAAAAATGAGGAAAACGCTGGACTAAATGTATCGAGCTAAAATGTGATTATGTCAAAAAATAAAATGTTTCTTTGCCGAAAAAATTTTGTTTTATTCAAAAAGTCGCAGACTTATCAAATCGCCCTCGTATTATTAATAATGTAAACCGTCATACATAGTAAGAAGATCTTGGAGTCTTTAAAATCCTCTTATTTACATCTTAAGAGGATTACTTACTTACTGTGCATTACTTAATTACATCTTAAGAGGATTACTTACTTACTGTGTATCACTTACTTACATCTTAAGAGGATTAGTTACTTACTTACATCTTACTCTTACAATCATCTTACGAGGTATGACGGTTTGCAATATTAATAATATAAATTATACTAACCTCAGTGGCAATAATAATAATATGAATGTATCTAATAGTCATACACCTATACAAGAATAATTTTCTGTAAAAAAGAATTATTTCAATATCCTAAATAAAGAAATGAAAGCTATCAAAGGAAAGTGTGACATTAACTTCAACATACATGCATATTGTTATTACCACTGAGGTTAGGATGATTAATATTAGAAATAGAAAAAACCGTCATATCTCGTAAGTTGATATCGGATATCAACTTACGAGGTATGACGGTTTTTTCTATTTCTAATATTAATTAACTTCAACATTTAACTTTATTACCTCCAGTTGCATAAGATACTGTTGATCATAATTTAGTTATATAATGACTGATTGCATCTTTACTGTTGGTTTCACTAATGTGCAAGTTAATTTAATTTCTACTCGTAGAACTATTGAAGATAAGTTCCATATGGAATAGTATCATGGAAGACAAATGGAAATATTTTAAGGTTAAATTATCTCTGGTTTATTGCATTAAATCTTTGTCGAAAATTTCATTGGAGACCGCTACTTTTTGTAATTAATATTTGATTGGATGAAACCATTATAAAATCTAGTTTAAAAATAAATCTCTTAGTTCAATAGAAGTTTGTTTTCAAACAAACGAATGATTTTTAACCTGAAAATTGTTTCATTCCTGATTTAAATAATCAGGCAGAACAATATTTCACAGTAAGGTAAAAAGCTAATGAAATGGTCTTCATATATGAAAATTTAATAGTATAAACAACGCGTTTCGAACACGTAGTGTTCTTCTTCAGGCGTTAACTAAGGGTGAGTGTCTGTGGTACAATTGTATCAACTGTGGTATAGTTGAACCACAGATGCGCACTCTTAGTTAATACCTGAGGAAGAACACAACGTGTTCGAAACGCGTTGTTTATACCATCAAATTTTTTATGTTTTCCTTATCTCGACCACATATATTTAACACTATTTTTCTTTTTTATCGAGGTTTGGTCTAGCTTCAATAATTCAGACATCTTCAGGCTAAATCAATACAGAATTTAATTACAATAGCATGAAACATTGTATTACATTATTTATATTATGTATATTAATTAAATAATGTAATATAATTATGTTTCATGCTAATGTAATTAAATTCTGTATTGATGTAGCCTTGAAGATGTCTTACAAATATAGACGTAAAGTCGGCTTAAAGGTGTTGAATTATTGAAGCTAGACCAAACCTCGATAAAAAAAGAAAAATAGTATTAAATTTTTCTATGTGGAGACCATTTCATTAGCTTTTTACCCTATAATGAGTAAATACCACATAATAACGGATTGCACTACACTAGAACTAATTTTTATATGTGGAGACCATTTCATTAGCTTTTCACCCTACAATGAGTAAATACCACATAATAACGGATTGCACTACGTCAGTATTTCATACAAATAAGTCATAGCAGATACATAGAACTATACCGAAATCGATTCACATTGACACAGAAATATGGACACTACTTTGGGAATGTGATAAACTACCTCTCATACTGCATTTTAACTGCAAACTTTCCTTGATACATATTTCATAAAATTCCTTCTGATCCTTGACCTTCTCAATTTTCTTGATCAACAGATCTAGTTCATAATCTTTTTTATAACACCACATAAAAATTGAAACATCAGATAAGAAAGCTATAAAAAGTTATCTTCAAAGATTCACAAGAACACGTATTCAGAAGGACTATCAATGAAATACTTCTTTTAACTATATAGATAAGGTTGAATTGAAAGAAAAACTATCTTTCTTCAACAGTTTTTAATGAATGATGAAATTAAAAATAATTATTGTCTCGTATAATTTACAAAATTTAAAACAATGCAGTTTTTTTTTTATTTACTTTACTAGAACCTGGATAGTTTTCAAAATATAAGAAAACACCTTTTACAAAAAAGAAGCACTCGAATAGTAATAAAAAAACAAAAACAAAAAGGATGAGGTTATAAAAAATGTTCAGCATTTTTCTGAAAGATTTTTTGGATTAAAGCAAACTTTGAAACTCAATAAAAATATACAGAGGTACAAATGACTCATTATTTACAAAGGAGAAAATTAAAACCTACCTTCTTTAATTAGCTTTCTTTACATATTAGCTAAATGAACTAAAAAACCATCAGCAGGAAAGACGTTTGCCTCTTTCATTCAATAATTTGACTAAATGAGAAAGTAATACAGACTGGCTTTGATTCACAGAATCTACAATTTGTTCGTAAATTCTTTCAAGAGAAGTGAAATGTTCTCTTTGATCTGGATCCAATGTAATTGAAGTAAAAGAAGTTTGAGAACATGGATTAACAATCCAAGATTTTTCTTCTGAAACCAAAACTAACCTTATACGAGAAAAGCTAGATAATAGACATTCACGAAAATCTCTTATCATTTCTTCTTTCCATTTATTATTACAATCTTCTTTCGGTGGTGGATTTTTCTTCTTTTTTCCTTTCTTTGTTAACGGTTTACTTTCTTGCACAAAACTTTCCAAAGTATTTAAAATAATGTTAGAAAATGAAAATAATTCGATATAAATATAAACAGCTTGAAGTACATTTAATCTTTTTATCGGGTTTATTGCAGAAGTAATATCTGAAATACGATAAACAAATTGATCGAAATAAATAAAAATGCAGTTTAAGTTATGTTGAAGGATATCAGGATCACAATCTTGACTTGTTTGTAGAATACCAGTCAAAAAACTGAGTTCATACAAAATTAAACTAAAATAGTTATATTGAATCAGAAGAGTCAGTCTTGAAAAGGAAGGAAAATTAATGTAGTTACTAGGTAATTCAGAAGGCGGTGATGATTTTAATAAATCCATGGCTTCCTTTAATTCTTCACACAAATCCCGTAATAAATGGAAACATTTATTAAAGTCGTACATAATAAACAATTTCGAATGTTCACCACTCGCACTATTGTATAAATGCGCACTATCATCATTAGATTCGGATTTATTTTGTGAAACATCAACAGGATTGCTTGAGTTTGAGGTTAAATTCACAGCATAACAAATCCCTTTGAGAAGGATAAGCCTGAGTTTGACAAGTGCTAAGTCATGACTCATTGACATTTGAATATCATCTCCTTTCAATTGCTGTTCACTTGAATTCATATCCCAAAGAACATTGAAATCTCTATTATCAAATATATGCGGCCAATTGAATTCTTCTAAAATCCAAGAATTTTCCGAATCATTTATTATTTGATTTGCTTGAGTCATTGTATTGCATTGAAAGAGTTGTAATAGAGCATGTTCTATTTTGACTAGTTTACAATGAATTGAATTATTGAGGCACTCCCTCATGTTTATAAACTCTGGTATTTGTGTATATATATTAAACTTGTATGCATGACTGATATATTCTGAGCTATGCTTGTAATTACTTACATAAAACTTAATTGATAACGATAACAGTTCTCCAGCATAAGAAGATGTTCCCATCGCTAAACAAGGCCACAGATGAATATATCCCAAGGAATCATACTGAATATGTTTAATGTCCAAGTCATTGAAGGCTTCACTAGCAAGATTAAATTCACCCAATATATGACTTAATCTTATAATTAAAACTTTGAACTGCTTATTTAACGGGCTGAATTTCAATCCAAACTTACATATCGTGAGGGCTTCAAATAAATAGTTATGTTCAGCAGTTTGCACCCACAAGTCAAAGAAATAATGAACTGCCAGTAATATATATCTATCACATGATCTGGTTTCTGTTGAAGATATACTTGGAATATGAAACTTTTGAGCATGAACAAACTGTTTAATAAGAAAAGATATTAGTGTAATTTTATCTTCTTTTGGCATTCTTTCAAAAAGTTCTGATATTCGAGTCAATTCCAAATTGTTTAGGCAATGAGTCATTTCTTTTCTATTTAAAGGATACTCTCCTTTTCTTGGAGAAGCGTTAAGCCAAACAGAATTCAAAAATCGTATTAAATCATTCCGAGAAAGGTAAGGTATATATGGTGCAAGATCTTGAGAACAACAATCATGATGACCAAACAAACTAACATATGACAGTAGTAAATCAACGAAATCACCTAGAATTTCCGAAGCATTTAACTTCTTTTCAATTAAAACAATGTAAAAGTGTAACCGGGCTAAATACGGGCCTCTAAGAAGCATCACCTGGTTAGAATTGATTAATTCCTCAATAAAGCACTTCACATCATAAACAACATAGTTTATATCCACATTGGAATCTTCACAATCAACAAACTTAAACATAGATTCGATATAAAATTGAATTAAACACCAAGAATCTGGTTCATTACAAAGCAAGTCCTTTAAAATAGCACTCACTTCCTTCCAATGCCCCATTTTTATAAGTATATCGGCTTTTTTCTTCATAACATATGTACAGTTCAATTTATTTTCTAATATTTTCAATATTTCTAAAGCTCTTTCATATTTTTCTAATATTTCCATAACAACTAAAGCTAATTGAACTTCAAACTGTTGCTCAAATTTATCTTCTTTAATCAACTTTTCGACTATACGTTCTGCAAACTGGAGAACAACAGGATTTGATTCTTTTAAATTTTTATTCTGCTTCAGTAAGGGTTTCTTAAACTCACTTAAAGGGTAGCGACAATAGTCAATCAAGTTTTCAACAGGAACAGCTTGTAATAACATACTTACTATAGCCCAAAAAGTATACTGGCTCTTAGGCCTTAGTTTATTCAGAGCTAAAGCAGTTTGTTGTTGTTTTTTATAATCAGATACAAGAACATAAGATAAAAATAGTTGAATAAGGACTTCTTCATTATTAGGATCAACAGCTCTCACCACATTATACAGGTCAGAAATAAGATTATACTTGTTGAGTTCAGAATAACAAATCGTCATTGGCTGGAGAGTTAATTCATCAGTAGGATTTTCCTTTTTCACACTTTCTAAAATAACTAAGCTTTCATTTCCTCTACCCATTCTTCCTAAAGCTAACGCTTTTAATACCTTCAAACGCAAAAGAGTAGGATCTTTTTTCAGCCATTTGTCCACTTCTTGAATTGCTTTTTTATTATTACCATTTTCCACTAACTCTCTTATTCGACGATCAATGTTCTGGTTTTGAGACTGCTTTTGTTGCATATCTAAATTAAAGTAAACAACATTGACAACACTAACAAAATTCACGTGACTATTCTGAGGGAAGTTATTGTATGGTTACCTTAAAAACAGTTTAAACATTTACTATAAAAAAAAATGTACCAACAAATGTGAACGATGTAAAGTAAATAGATTTACTCCTCGCATTTGCTTTGTATTCATTTTAATAAATTAAAATTACAATGTTTACTCATTATATCAACTTATAATAGTGCGTGATAACAAATTCAATTTCTCATATAAAAACCTTACCAGCAATACTCTTCGCTCAATTATAAAATTAACGCTTTTAATACCTCAAATACAACAAATATATGAGTCTTTCTTTAGCCATATACTACTTCTTCTAAAAGTTTCGTATGATTAACATTTTTCAGTGACTCTTTTATCCCACTTTCTATTGTAGAATAAAATCATCTATATTTATTACTTTTAATTTTGATTCATTAACTTCTTGCAATAAATAAATTGTTTACAAGAATGTAATGATATAATAAAAATATTCCGTCGTGAATATAAACAACATAATATGATCATTTTATTAAATCCCGGATTTAAATTAATTAATGATTTTTTTTCTAGTCAGCTTTTATTTATTCCTCGGTGATAAAAGAAGTTTGTTATAATTTAGTGTTGATATATTAATATCTGCATTAAGTCTTGATATATTCACTAAAACTAGTGAATTAATTCTGAATTACAAAGTTGAAGGCATGATAATATCTTTTCTTTTAGGGTGGGTCGAAAGTCTTGTAAGTTCAGCATATCATGAATAGTCAAATGTGCTTATTCATTATATTGTTAAATCCATCTTTTGACATTTCCTGTAGATTGTTATTTCATAATGTTGCTGTTGAAAGGTTGCAAAAAGGTTACAAGTTACCATCAACGTTCGATCGGTCTTAGAGGGATTGTTCAGTACAGGGATGTCCAACCTTTTTATTCAATGGGCCGCATTGCAAATTTAAATATTTATCTGGGCCAAAAACTACCAGAAGATCTTAATAAAATTCTATGGAAAAATTAAATATTAAAACTATGTGAATACAACTAAATTACATTGATACAACATTGTAATATTTATATGTAGCTATATATTAAAAAAATAAATTTGATTAACCAATATAAATTTAATGAGATTTTTGACTTTGTCTTCTAGCCATAATGTTTTTAATATTTGAATAGAAGGATGAATTCTTAATGCTAAGAATGTTTGCTAAATGTCTGTCAGTCAATCTATTTCTTTCTGCAGTTTTAATGTTTTTAATGCTCGAAAAAAACTGCTCACAAGAGTATGTACTTACCCACATGCATATTATTTTTTTTTTTTGGATAAATTCATTTCTGAGAGAATGCTTATAAAATGAAGGAAGCGTATTCTCTCTTTGGAAAGTTTTTTTTGACTTTCCTGTCCTTGAAACTCATTCAGTTTAAGTTGATAATCCACTGGAGCTTTATCATATTCCAAATGAAAATAAATCATTAAACAATTTTAACTCAATTTCAATCTTTCTAAAGTCAAAAAATCTAATTGTAAACTCTCCAAGCAAATCTTTACATAATTTTGTATATTTTTCATAATTTACAGAAAAATTTTCCTCTCTTTCACATAGACTAAAAAAGTGTATAATTTTACCATTTTTTAGCTGTGCTATAAAAAGTTCCTTTGTGAATCTAGTTATCCGCTCAAATATTGAGAAACATAACTGATCCTTTTCTTGTAAATGCAGATTAAGGTCAGCTAATACTTCGGTAATGTCTACAAAAAAAAGATAAATCATTCAGCCATTCTTCATTTTCTAAAAAAAATCCACATTTTGCTTCTTTTCTTCCAAAAACAGTTTTATTTCAGGCAACAATAATTGAAATCTTTTCAAGTTTTCTGCTTTACTGTGCCATCTTACTTTTGAGAAATATTACTACATCTTCATATTCACTGCTAACTTCGTCCAAGAATGCGATTGGCGATGATTCAAACCCCATGATCTGATGAAATTAACATCTTTTATAAAATCAGTCATCAAATGTTTCATATTTAGTTTTTGAGTATATAATTGCTGTTGATGTATCAAACAATGGTAACTTAAAGTTTCATGATCAACAGATTCTCTGAATAAAGTAATAAAACCATTGTGTTTATCTGTCAAGGAAGGAGCACTATCAGTTGTAATTCAATACATGATTTTCCTATCAATATTGAATTTATCTAGTGTCAAATTAACAAACTCTAATATGTCTTTGCCTGTTGTGCCCTTTATGTGACACAAGTCCAACATATTTCTTCAATAAGATTGAAATTAATGTAATCTGGTATCATATTAATAAAATTCAACGCCTCTCTCTCTATAGAACGCAATTATAATCTTCAGTAATAATTGTAACTCAACATTTCTCTATTCACAAAACACAAGTATCGTCTGTAATGATTCACATGGTCTCTCAACGAACAGTATACAATCTATAGTAAAAACAGTGTTGCCAGATAGTAGAACAGTGTTCCCAATCATAGTCAGACTACATTAATATCAATTCCTCTAATCAGAATAACTAGCTGTGCTGTATCACTTTCGTTAGTACTTTCATCCTGAATTTTTAGTTTTTATGCCTGTGACAACACTTAGTGGTATATTTCATCTTTCGAACATTGTTTGATTGGTATATCAAATAACAATAAATATAACAGTAATAAATTCCAAAATATTGCTAAGAACTTTCAACTAAAACAATTGGTGTTCGTCAGAGTTACATTCAAAACTAAAATAAGTGAAATTGTAAATCTGGTGTAGTATTGAGATGGGTTGGAGACAAAGGTATTAGGTTAGGTTAGGTTGCAGTGGCAGTCAAACAAGCGAACACACATAAGCCAAACATTGGTCCTTTGTGATAACACAAACGAACATTCTATTTAGAAGGCGTGAAGTTTGCTAAATCAGGGTGTGACTCGTGAGTTCCTCTCTCGTATCAACCATCACTAACTAATTAAAATTCATTTCTAACCCATTCTTAGGGGCCAGGCTAGCTCAGTGGTTACGTGCTCGCCTCTGAACTGATAGGACCGGGGTTCGATCCTCATCTGGCCCTCGATTTATTCACGCGGGAGGTGAATAAATCTGAGCGCGTCGTCCATCGGAGAAGGACGTTAAACCGTCGGTCCCGAGCCTGTACAATGTCAGGTACTCGTTAAAGATCCCTACTTTAAATACATTTGAGTTAGGCAAAATTTAGTACTCCCACTGTAGAATCAATCTTCATTGTGTGGTATCACAAAGGGCTAATGCTCGGCCTACGTGTGTTCCCTTGTTAGGGCTACCACTGCAACCTAACCTAACCTAACCTAACCTAACCTAACCAAACCTAACCTAACCTAACCTAACCTAACCCATCCTTGCACCTCACCTTTAATCCTACTATAGAGTATGGGTAACGCATAACCTATATGTTACTAAAACTAATTTAAAAATTACGCTCTATTTCACGTATCTTTACGTGTATAAAATAAAGTGTAAACTCCAAAAAGAGACTAAAATATACAAAAGACAATACGTACTCGGGGATGCTTAAAGCTTCGCTTAATCGAGGCTCCTCTGGTAGCGTCACTCGACAACGTGGATCTAATTCCTGAAAACAATATATTTTCCTCACTATCAATAGTAAATACCACACAATAACACCTTGCATAGCTCTTAACTTCATAAGAATTTTTTCAAACATTTTTCATTTTTTTTTTACATTTAAAATAATTTAATGGGTTCAGGTGAAGATTAGGAGGTATTTTTTTTTTTTAAATAGATAAACTTAAAGATTCAAATCTTGACTATCATCCTAGATGGGAAATCTTTGAATTATGTTCTATTTGAAATTTACGTAAAATAGTCGGTCCCTAACATTCTAATCCAAGGGTTCTCTGCCTTCCTAGTCCTATTCACTCCTCTCGCCATTTCCCATAATGCCATTCCTCTTCTTACCAAGGTAGTATATACAAAATTTTACAACTTTTATTTTTTTAAAATTATTTTATAATTTTTATCATAATTTTTTTTATATTTTTTATTTTTATATTTATTTATTTTTTTATATTTATATTTTTAATAATTATTTTATTATTTTATATATATTTATTACGTTTATAATAACATTTTACGAATTAAATGCTAATGACAACTACTAATGGATATATAAAGTATTAATTCAATCAATTATTTTTAATTTATAATTAAAAGGTCAAAAACCTATAATAGGTTTCACCTCACTCTGTAAACCTACTTTAATCACAATTCACCCCCCACCCCCACCCACTAGGGGTGAATTTCACCCCCCATTGAGAACCCCTGATCTACTGAATAAGTATATTACACTATGTTTGCCTACAGTTATTCATCGATAAAATGATTTCACATAATCACGTGAAATAACAATCAATGATGAAACCACAATATGAAATGGGGAAAACAAGACTAAGATCTTTCAACTGTAACAATCGGTCTTCATCAGAGTCAAAAACCCAACTGAAACACTAGATCAGTGGTTCTCAATGTGGTCCACATGGACCCCCAGGGGTCCACAGAGGATTACTCGGGGTCCATGAGAAAAGTAGTATTCTGAAGGTCCATGACACGTGGTTAGGGCTCTATGTTAAGTTTAAATGAATTTATCAGCAAACCAAAAATAAACCAAAGCGTAGTAAGCTTTGGTCGTACAATATTCACACATAATTAAAATATAAGGCCCAATATCCTCGTCAGTTTGTTAAAATGTTCCAATGTTTTAAAATTTTCTATTGCTCTTCTCTTTATGGTACATTCAAAATTTATTCGGTTACAATTTATTTCAGGGTACTTTATAAAATGTTATTAAAGAAATATTTTGTTATTGTTTTAAAAACATTTTTGTATTTCGGCATACGTTGTAGATGTAATGAAATTGTTTCATAATTAACGATATTCATTTGCCTAAAAACAAATATTTATTTATAAATTTGTAAAATTATGTTTTTTAAGTATCCGGGGGAGTGGGGGTCCACAAGTAGCTTTTAGGGGGTCCACAAGCAAACAAAGGTTGAGAGCCCCTGCACTAGATGCAGAAAACACCTGGTGAGGGGTTGAGAAGAGTGGGAGGGAAGAATGGTATTTTAAAAGGGTGAAAGCGCAGGAAAGAACTAATGTCCAGAAAGGGATGTTTGGGGAAACAAAAATTATATTCTTTTAAGATATATTATTGCATCGTCTCTCATTAAATTTAATAGATCAAATATTATAAACATTAGTAACAAAGGATACAAAGGAGTACAGTAAGAAAGAGTAAAAAACTATCCGCTAGCTGTCAACCCTCTTAGAAGAGGCTATTGCTCTCGTAACGAAAGTATCAAGTTTGAAGAGACCGTTACTAATGTTTATAATATTAGATCTATTAAATTTAATTAGAGACGATTCAATAATATTTCGTAACAACATTGATTTTTTATAGGTAATAAATTTAGCTCCTGTCCAATCAATATGAGCTAAATTTATTACCTATAAAAATCAATGTTGTTAAGAAATATTATTGAATCGTCTCTAATTAAATTTAATAGATCTAATATTATAAACATTAGTAACGGTCTCTTCAAACTTGATACTTTCGTCACGAGGGCAATAGCCTCTTCAAAGAGGGTTGACAGCTAGCGGATAGTTTTTTACTTTTTCTTACTGTACTCCTTTGTTTCCCCAAACATCCCTTTCTGGACATTAGTCCTTTCCTGTGCTTTCACTCTTTTAAAATACCACTCTTCCCTCCCACTCTTCTCAACCCCTCACCAGATGTTTTCTGCATCTAAGTGTTTCAGTTGGGTTTTTGACTCTGACGAAGACCGCTTGTTACGGTTGAAAGATCTTAGTCTTTTTTTTTTTCCATTTCATATTGTGGTTTGATCATCTATAGTATGAATATAACATCTCTTCGTAATTGTAAACAACATATAAACAACTTGTTGTTCTGTCGTATCAGCTTACTTCAAAAACCCCTTTATCACTTGCATAGCATAGAAGGGGAGGGAGTGAAATTTGGGGGGGGGGGGGGAATGAAAAAAAAATGAAATTTCGAACAAAACGTTGTTTGTAATTGTATATACTAATATGAGATTTTAAGATCGCAAATATTTTTATATTTTATGTATATATAATATATACAAATAAATTGTTTTGATAAAATCACATAGAAAAAATGTAAATATGGGAAGTCAATGTAAGCAAACTTTTGTTATTACAAACAGTGAGGGAAGCAGATTATATAGAGTTTTCCATTAAATCCAGTGACGTAGGAAAGGGTGGGGGGGGGGTTTAAAGGAGGTAAAAAGAAAAAAAAAAGTAAAAAAAAACTAACGAAAAATCTGAAATTTCATGCCAATATGAGTTTTTAAAGTCGTAAATATATTTGTATGCTTTACGTGTGTAATATTGTTTTTAAACAGATATTTCAACTGTAATATTTTGCAAAATAAAAATAAATTTGATATTATTATCAACCGTCATACCTCGTTTATCACTGGTGAAGTCGCCCGACCGGTTTCGCAATGGCTGCATCATCAATGGGACTAACGTTACCTTCCAAAATCACGGATATAAATACTTATTTTAACTCAATGGTGCCAATTTATATCCCTGATTTTGAAAGGTATCATTAGTCCCATTGATGATGGAGCCATTGCGAAACCGGTCGGGCGACTTCACCAGCGATAGACGAGGTATGACGGTTGATAATAATATCTCATTGATAATCTGTTAAACTCCAAAATTGAAGAAAGTCCTCGAAAGTTACTCTGAGAGCTTCAGAAGAAGCACTTATTAGTCTTCTGGGCGGTAGATCGGCTCCTGGGCTTAACCTCAATCGTTGATTTTTTTTTTTTTTTTTTTTAAAAGTTGTTATCAGCTTTTAATTTTATTTTAGTTAAATGTTTTCTTTTTTTTAATTTTTATTTGGCTTTTATTTTTTTATCTTCCCTGTCTACCTTTCCTCCGAAAGTTGGCTACACTGTTTGAGTGCTTCAGTTCGAACGCCAAGTCAGTCGTTATCAGCCTTTGGAGCGATTCACTTCTTTTCCTGAAGACGAGGACATCGAAATATAGTAGTGAGTTCAGTGGTTTCCTTTCTATGTGTTCTTTTTTAAATTCTATTTTATATATATATATATATATATATATATATATATATACAGGTTTGATTAAATAATACGCCATATTTACGGTTGATTAGTTTCCTTGTGTATTTCTCAAGGGATCTGAATAATCTTCTTGTACAAACATCTAAATTGAATAGAACATTTCCAATGGTTCCATTGTCTTTACATCTTGCATTTCCACTAATTTTACTATTGTTACAACAGTCACAACTAGTACTATTACTATTACTACTACTACTATTATCACTACTATCGACATGTTTCGACTGCTCGTCAGTCATCTTCTGGATAATGAGGTTCTTTGCTGAGTTGTTGGTATTTACTGCAGTTGTTGATCAGCTACGAGTGGTCTAATGGTGGGTTTCGGTATTCAGTTTCTGATTGGCTGGTTGTAGGGATGGAGAGGGCATGGTTATGCAGGTACTGTTATCTGGTGGCCATTGGTAATGTTCTATTCAATTTAGATGTTTGTACAAGAAGATTATTCAGATCCCTTGAGAAATACACAAGGAAACTAATCAACCGTAAATATGGCGTATTATTTAATCAAACCTGTATAAATGAAGGACTGCTTCCTAAATATACTAATATATACGATATATATAGTTCAATATAGACAAAAAAACATAGAAAAATCAAAAGAACGCACTTACAGTCTCTAATTTTCGGTTTGAATCGTCTTCAGGAGAGATAAGAGAGGGAATCCAAGCGCACCGGTTTAGAGACAGTTGGAGACCCTGAACCATTTCTGAAACAAAAGGGTTGGTCTTTTGAACCAGTGCGCTTGGTTTCCCTCTCTTATATCTTCTGAAGACGGTTCAAACCAAAAATTAGAGACTGTAAGTGTGTTCTTTTGATTTCTCTATGTTTCTTTGTCTATATTGAACTATATTTTATTAAAATTATAGTAATCCGTCTTACCTCGTATCCTGCTGCTGAAGTTCTTAGACCGGTTTCGGGCGTCACCCATCTTCAACAAGAACTGATCAACTAGAACTACTGAGTCCTACCTTTCTGTTTATATAACCTACCTACTTTCCCAATGCTGCCTAGATTTTAAGGCAGATATTAAAGGTTATATAAACAGAAAGGTAGGACTCAGTAGTTCTAGTTGATCAGTTCTTGTTGAAGATGGGTGATGCCCGAAACCGGTCTAAGAACTTCAGCAGCAGGATACGAGGTAAGACGGATTACTATAAGTTTAATATTAATGATACTAACCTCTGTGGTAATGAAAAAAAAAAAATGCATGAACTATATTTGTCCGTTTTGGATCGTATTTCCAACGAAAAAGTATATATATATATCAATGATCAAACCACAATAAGAAACTGAGAAAACAAGACTAAGATCTTTCAACCGTAACAAACGATCTTTGTCAGAGTCAAAAACCCAACTCAGTTGGATTTATGTGAAATCTTTATATATATATAGTCCAGATAAGAAAACATAAGTTCCCTATGTTCATAATTTTTTATGAGTATTTTTTTTTTTAAAAAAAGCAAAGTTATATATTACACCTTCTATGTTCAAACCACAATAAGAAATGAAGAATAAAAAAGAGACTAAGATCTTTCAACCGTAACAAACGGTCTTTGTCCGTTGAGTTGAGTTTCTGACTTTGACGAAGGCCGCTTGTTATGGTTGAAAGATCGTTATTAAAACGGCGTGACTTGTTGATCGAATTACCGGGCAGTTTCTTGGATCGAGCAAGTCATCCAACGTCTCCCAGAATTTCTTGTCGATTGGCCTCCTCAAGTAGGTACTCGTAAACAAACTGAAAAAATATCAAAAAATCATTTATATATATATATATATATATATATATATTATACATAGTTTTTTTAATTTTAAGTACGTAATTGTTAACTGTAGTAATAGTGTTTCTTTTTTTAGTGGGTGTTCTAAATTTTGCCTAACTCAGATGTATTTAGAGTAAGGATCTTAAACGAGTACCTGACATCGCACAGGCTCGGGACCAACGGTTTAACGTCCTTAGTATATGGCCAATTTCTGAAGTATGTTACCGTCTAGTGACAGGGACCTCTCGATGTTGTGGTTTAGTTTTTAGTCTTGGCTAGTTACCATTAGTGATAAATTAGTTTTAGTCTTTGTCTCAAGGGAATATTCCCAGTACCTTGAGGGATTAACGTAAGTTGTGCTCGTTCTGTATGTTTATTTATATGTCCTGTGTCCTTTGGTTTAAGCAACCGATAAAGGAATATCGAGTTTTTAGTGTTTTAGTATTCAGTGTTTCTTAGTTATAAATTAGTTTAGTTTCCACCTCGAGGGAATATTTTAGTACCTTGAGGCGTAGCGAAGTTGAGTTAGTCTTGATTGTATATTTATATGTCTTCATTATATGTGTTCTTTAGTTAAAGTGCAACTGGTAAGGGAATTTTGAGTACATTATCAGTAATTATCTCCGCACGTTACCTGGGCTTTAGCTCGTCTATTACTCGTGGCCTAGGTACCGTTTTGCGGAGTAACTGTCAGAATTCGTGCTTAGCATGACGTTGCTTGAGGTGCCCTCGGGCACTTCCATGCTTTCAATGGAGGTGGCTAAAGGGTGACTTGTCAACAAGGCGGCCTGGCTTGACTAAGCGGTTATGGCACAAAATGCCGAGGAACGCGAAGATCAAAACGGGCTTAACGTCCTCTTAAAGTGCAACTGATAAGGGAATTTTGAATACTTTATCGGTAATCATCTCCGCACGTTACCAGGGCTTTAGCTCGTCTATTACTCGTGGCCTAGGTACTGTTTTGCGGAGTAACTGTCAGAATTCGTGCTTAGCATTGCGTTGCTTGAGGTGCCCTCGGGCACTTCCATGTTCAATGGAGGTGGCTAAAGGGTAACTTGTCAACAAGGTGGCCTGGCTTGACTAAGCGGTTATGGCACAAAATGCCGAGGAACGCGAAGATCAAAACGGGGTTTAACATCCTTCTCCGAGGGACGGACCGTCATCCAGGTGGGGATCGAACACCGGTCCTATCAGTTCAGAGGCGAGTACGACAACCACTAAACTCATCTGTCTCCCTTAAGGGATCTTTAACCAGTACCTGACATAGTACAGTCTCCGGACCGACGCTCGGGACAACGTACTCAGATTTATTCACCTCCTGAGTGAATAAATCGAGGGCCAGGTGGGGATCGAACCCTGGACGTACCAGTTCAGAGGCAAGTATATTAACCACTGATCTAATTTGGCCCAAAACACACACTTACAGTCTCTAATATCAGTTTGATCAGTCTTCAGGAGATATAAGAGAGGGAAACCAAGCGCACTGGTGCAGAGAATACAGTGGACTCCAACAATCTCTGTACAAGTCCGTTTGGTTTTCCTCTCTTATCTCTTCTGAAGACGTTTTAAACCGAAAATTAAAGACTCTAAGTGTGTGTTTTTAATTTATCTAAGTTTTTTTAATCTAAATTGATTTTTATTTGTCCATTTCGAATAGTAGTTTCATCAAAACAGTGTATTATAAGATTCAGTGTGATAATTAAATACAATATAGTCATTTGAACAACTATAGTTTTCGTACTCGTAAATGACGAATGAAATCAAAAGTAACTTTAAGAAACTACTGTTAAATGAATTACACTCGTGATTTTAACTCTGCACTAAATTTAACATTCATTTTATAAAATTCAAACCTATGGAAATACAAAAATTTGAAACAGGTACAAAAATTTGCACCTGTGGAAAGGTACAAGGTTTATGCACAGATTTCTATTAAATCCAATGACGTAGCAAGGGGGCGGGAGGTAAGCGGCATGCGGCAGGGGGGGGGGGGGGGGGTTTGAGAAGTTAAACATAGAAAAAAGAATATTAAAATAATAAAAAGCTAACGACAAATATAAAGTTTTATACCAAAAATAACATTTTAAGCTCTTTATTGCTTTTATATTTTATGTGAATAATACTTTTTTTTTAAAACGGATTTTTCAAATATAATATTTGTAAATTAAAAAATAAATTAATTTTAAATTTTCCAAAACTAGTTTTTTTTTTTAAAGGGGGTTGAAAATTTTATTATATTTATTTGGGTAAGCCACTTATTTAATTTATTTTTTTTTTAAAACAATAATATTATTTATATGTTGTTTTATATGTCATTATATGTCATTTATATGTTGTTCTATATGTCATTATATGTCATTTATATGTTGATTTTTTTTTAAAAAAAATCTTTGATTTTCTTTGATGACGACTGTGTATGTATACGAGTACTGTAATAAGATGAAATTCTACGACTAATAACAGCAGTCTAAAATTAGATCATTGATTGTAATTCTATGAAAATAAATATTTTGAGGACTTTCTGAAATTTTGAATATTAATGAATTGTCAATGGTCAGCAGGCGGAGGGGGGGGGGGCAAAGTAGTTGCTGCGTCACTGGAATAATGTTTTCGTTATTACATCTGAACTAGATAACATACTTCCTACTGCCAACATGATTCAGCACTTTACTAGAGCCATCATCTTTGATGAGAATGATTCTTAAATGTTTTTTTTTTGGATTCTCTATACAATATTGTGGATATGGTTCTTCTATATAATATCTAATAAAAAGATTTCACATAAACACGTGAAATAACAATCCATGATCAAACCACAATAAGAAATGGGAAAACAAGACTAAGATCTTTCAACCGTAACAAGCGGTCTTCGTCAGAAGACTTTCTGACGAAGACTTCTTGTACGGTTGAAAGATCAGTTGGGTTTTTGACTCTGACGAAGACCACTTGTTACGGTTGAAAGATCTTAGTCTTGTTTTCCCATTTCTTATTATGGTTTGATCATTGATAATATCTAATAAATATTAAAAGGTATTCAAGGCACTTACTCAATATTAGGTTGAAAGGGACTTCCTCTGCAGCCAATAGTCTGAAATATAAAATCACCAATTGAAACAAACTAAAATATTACAGCTAGTCATTTTCTTACAATACAACTAGTCATCTTCAGAGCCACACTAAATAGAACAAAGCAAAATACTTCTTACTTTATTATACAATAATCAAGCAATTATTATATGGGGAAAAAATGATACTTGTATCAAAGGAATCACTATATTGTTATTGTCATCTTCAACTTGAACAATTCCATTATGATTGATCTACAAAACAGCTAGCCATCTTCAGAGCCAAACATTAACGTGAACCATTCATTTGTCACTGATCAACATAACAGCTGATCATCTTCAGAGTCACACTTCAAATAGAACTTTTAAAGTTTGAATTATCTACAAAACAGCTAGTCATCTTTCAGAGTTACAAAATGATCAAAATGAGTCATCTTCAGAGCCACAATTGAAACTTGAACAAATTAAATGTGAATGATCTACAAACCAGTTGGTCATCTTCAGAGCAACTCTTTAATGGTGAACTATTCATTTGTGACTGATCGACAAAACAGTTAGTCATCTTCAGAATCATTGAACTTGAATCATTCAACTCTGACTAATCTACAAAGCAGCCTGTCATCTTCAGACTTCCATTTGAAAATGAACAATTCTTGTGTATCTCATCTACATAACAATGAGTCATCTTCAGTGCCATGATGAAACTCGAAAAATTCAAATGTTAATGATCTACAAAATAGTCAGTCATTTTCAGAGTGACACTTGAACTTAAAACATTCAACTGTGACATATACAAACCAGGTGGTCATCTTCAGAGTCACACAAGAAATCGTACAATTCATGTGTGACTTGTTTAAAAACCAGATGTTCATCTTCAGAGTCACACTTTCAAATAGAACTATTCAAGTGTGAATTATCAAAAAAAAAAGTTAGTCATCTTTGAGAGTCACAATTGAAAATGAACAAATCATATGTGACTGATCTACATAACAATGAGTCATCTTCAGAGCCACGATGGTATTTTGAAGAATTCAATTATTATTAATGATCTACAAAACAGTTGGTCATCTTCAGAGTCATACTTGAACTATTCAAGTTGCCAATGACAAAATATATAACTGAAAATTATATAGTTCAATGTAAATAAAGAAATACAGATAAATATAAATCACACACTCACAGTCAATAATTGTTAGTTTAAACCGTCTTCAGGAGAGATAAGAGAGCTTTAAACCAAGCGCACTGGTTCAGAGACGGTTGGGGACCACCAATGTTGCCGCATGTTTAACTATTTTAATAGTGAAATAAAATTATAATTTAATTAGTTTATTTCTTTAATATTATTATTTGTATTCTTAGTTTTATTTTATTTTATCATAGCATAGTCCGTACTTTTATTTATGTATCAATTTCTCTGTTAATTCCTCCATTTTTTCATTTATTTATTTATTATGTTTTCATATTCCACTTTAATTTCATCTTAAATTGATTCCTGTCTACCTTATTCTATGTGACCGGGCGCGTATGTGGCAACATTGTTTGTTCTCAACCGTCTCTCAACCAGTGCACTTGGTTTCCCTCTCTTATCTCTCCTGAAGACGGTTCAAGCCAAACTCTGAACCAGTGCTCTGAACCAGTGCTCTGAACCAGTGCTCTGAACCAGTGCACTTGGTTTCCCTCTCTTATCCCTCCTGAAGACGGTTCAAGCCAAAAATTAGAGACTTTACGCGTGTGTTTTTAATTTCTCTATGTTTTTTTTATGTACATTGAACTGTGTATATATAAATTAAAATAATCCAATAATAACAATTATATTCGTACCTCTGTAGGTGGCATGTCAATGTCCATAATGAAATTGTCCAGAACTTTGTGAGCATTTCTCTCAGCGATTCCAGCCAGTGAGACTTTCGACCAAGGTCTACATCATCAAAGGAAACATTTATTATTGTTTTATCTAGTAATCAAATCAAACAAACATTTATTATGTGTGTATTCACTCATGATTCGAATAAGGAAAACAAAAAAATATTGTTTTTTCATAATAGGATTTTATCAAATATCGACTAGTTTCGACCACTTAGTGTTCATCGTCAGGTTACAACAGGTTGTCACTGACTTAGAACACTAAGTGTTCCAAACAAGTTGACTCGATGATAAAATCTTTTAATTTGTACACCATCTTCAGGGCTAAAATTAGAGTAAGAACTATAATACATTTACCAAAACAATCTACAACTCACATAGAGAACTAACACAAATTTTTGAGACCAACAGATACATACAAAAGGTTATTTTATAATCAGAGTTGTTGAGTACACTCTAATTCAAAGTATCAGACAAAGGAAAATAGTTTACCTTGGAAAGTGTGCTAATGGTTATTTAAGTTACATGAGAATTAATGGTTATAAGTACGAAAAAAACACTACTTTTGTTAATACATCTATCATTTTAAGATATATATATATATATATATCTATAATATATATTTCGTTGAACAGCTGACCGTATTTCGCTGATGTCATTTTCTTCACTAGTTTTTCAAGGTTTCTGAATACCTTCTTCTATCCTTCATCCAAACGTTGGAGAATGTTAATTAAGTTGTTTTCTAAAATAATTAGAAAAGAAAACAACTTTAATCGGCTGCAAATCGCAGAAGCAATAATAATTAAACAGAATAAACCTACAATAAATATTCAGACGGGTAGTAGCGAAAGAGTGCTTAAACTATACGCGTCTGATTGGATGAAAAAACCGTTAACTGTCAATACCCCCACCCCACCATCCACCCCACTTCAGTCAGTAGCTCTTGAGAACCAGGGCCCAGAGCAGCTACTTCAAACTTCTACTGTATAATGTGTTTTAATACCAACTCCAAAGACTAATAATTTTCTTCTTTGTTTAATTAATCACCCTGAAGATGACTGGAAGCCAGTCGAAACATGTCGGTTTATAAACTAATTAACATTCTTCAACGTTTGGATGAAGGAAAGACAAGTATTCAGAAACCTTGAAAAACTAGTGAAGAAAATGACATCAGCGAAATACGGTCAGCTGTTCAACGAAATATGCTTAAAAGAAGGACTGCTTCCAAATTTTAAAAAATATATATATATATATATATATCTATATATAGAATCAAACGACAATATGAAATGTGGAAAAAAGACTAAGATCTTTCAACCGTAACAAGCGGTCTTCGTCAGAGTCAAAAACCCAACTGAAACACAAGATGCAGAAAACATCTGGTGAGGGGTTGAGAAGAGTGGGAGGGAAGAGTGGTATTTTAAAAGGGTGAAAGCACAGGAAAAGGACTAATGTCCAGAAAGGGATGTGTGGGGAAACAAAGGAGTACAGTAAGAAAAAATAAAAAACGGGTAAAAAAATTAGTAACGGTCTCTTAAAACTTGATACTTTCGTCACGAGGGCAATAGCCTCTTCTAAGAGGGTTGACAGCTAGCGGATAGTTTTTTTACTCTTTTTTACTTACAATTTTATAATTTGAACTAATATTTTATTATATACTCACTTTTCTGATGTTTTTTCTCTCATGTAATCGACATAACGATCTAAGACTATCTGTAACAGAAAATAAAATAAAAATAGAAAAACACAAATGTTAAGAGATTATCAGGGTTTATATTATAGAAATAAATGCCTCTTATTTAGAAAGAGATTGGAAGTAATTTACATTTGTGCTGTATCATCATTATAACTACAACTACATTTATAAGCCAAGCTTGTAGAAATCATTACGGGGTCAGGTTAGCTCAGTGGTTAATGACTCACCTCTGTGTTGGTAGTTCGGGGTTCAATACCCACCTGTCCCTCGATTTATTCACGCAGGAGGTGAATAAATCTGAGTACGTCGTCACTCGGAGAGAACGTTAAACTTGCTTTGATCGCGGTGTACATACTCGTAAGCTTTCCAGGTAGAGACGAGCGGGCAAGCCACTTGGCTACCCAAGCCATTTAACTAACTTACATTTGTTTCCAACGCTCAGACATATAGGTCTCTTGCCTTCACTGCTATGCTTAGAAGTAGAAAGTATAGCTCATTTATTATTTGGCACCCATTTTAGGAATAGACGAGGCACATTCCCCCGTTAATTCTAAATTGCGAGTTCTATATACAACCTAACTCAAGTGTATTTAGAATAGAGGTGATCATTAAGTTTGTACCTGACATCGTTCAGGCTCGTGGCCGACAGCTCAACATCCTCTCCGAGGACGACCTACTCGAATGTTTTCACCTGTCACATGAATAAATCGAATCCTTGAATAGGAATCGAACCCGGTATCTACAAGAGCAGAAGTGAGTACGTAATCGACTGGGTTACTCTGGACTTAAATCAGGAGTCTTAAATTATAAACTGGCTGACAACAAACAGGCTCGGGGCCGAGGCCTTAACATTCTCTCCCAGAGGCGAGCAAGCAAGTCATTGGGATACCCCATCAATTAAATCAGGAACATTAAATTATACCTCAAACAACTTTATTAGAAAATGAATCCTTAACGAATATCTGACATCAAACAGGCTCGGGGCCGACGGCTTAACATCCTCTCCCAGAGGCGAGTAAGCAAGTCACTGGGATACCGCAGCAATTAAATCAGGAACATTAAATTATACCTCAATCAACTTTATTAGAAAATGAATCCTAAACGAATAACTGACATCAAACAGGCTCGGGGCCGAGGGCTTAACATCCTCTCCCAGAGGCGAGCAAGCAAGTCACTGGGATACCCCAGCAATTAAATCAGGAACATTAAATTATACCTGAATCAACTTTATTAGAAAATGAATCCTAAATGAATACCTGACATCAAACAGGCTCGGGGCCGACGGTTTAACATCCTCTCCCAGAGGCGAGCAAGCAAGTCACTGGGATACCCCAGCAATTAAATCAGGAACATTAAATTATACCTGAATCAACTTTATTAGAAAATGAATCCTAAACGAATACCTGACATCAAACAGGGTCGGGGCCGACGGTTTAACATCCTCTCCCAGAGGCGAGCATGCAAGCTACTGGGCTACCCTGGGCCTTATATAAGGAGTCTTAAATTATACCTTAATGAACTTTATTAGAAAATGAATCCTAAACGAATACCTGACATCAAACAGGCTTTGGGCCGACATATAAAATAATTAACAATATAGTAAAGTGATAAAATATTCTAATTATTTAAAAATAAAGTTCTATCAATTATACATACAGGGTTTAGGTAGATGTCATTGGTGTATTCCCACAGTTTGTATATTGGAGTGAAAACGGGGCATTCGATATTCTTCATTATTCCCCTGAAAAAGGAAAATATCATCCATGAACCTTACCTTCAGTGATATTCTAGAAATTGATCTAGAATATCAATCATTTATATGATTGAATAAGAGTATCTAGAGCTGAATCTAGAAGTACAGCTCATTTATTATTTGGCACCCATTTCAGTTATGAGTGAGCTATATTACAATTGACTATAAATTAGGAATCCTTTGTTATTTGTTTAATAACCGCTTGTTACGGTTGAAAGATCTTAGTCTTGTTTTCCCATTTTCATATTGTGGTTTGATCATTGATTGATATTTCATGTGTTTATGTGAAATCTTTTTATATAATATAAATATAAATATATAATATAATATTATATTTATATATAATATTGTTATATTATAACAGCAAGTTGTAGACCCAACGGCTAGTAACCATATATAACTCGTATATATATATATATATATATATATATATATATACGAGTATATATATATATATATATATATAAGTAATAATAAAAATAACACTTGATGTAATAGATGGATTAATTTACCACAATGAAACTAATTTTGAAACAATGCTCTGTTTATAGAGTAATTCATTGTGGTAAATTAATCCATATATATTTCGGCTACAAATTATAGTAATTTTTAACCTCAAAATTAAAAAAATAATAAAGGAATAAATGTTTAATAAATAAAATAAATACTAATGCTAATTGAAAAATTAATATGGATATATACACAATCAAGTGTTTCATAAAATCACATAGAAAAAATGAAAATAATGGTAAACTTTTCAAAGTAGGTAAATGTTTGTTATTAAAATACTGGAGAAAGCAGTTTATATAGAGTTTTGTATTAAATGGAGTGACGTAGCAAAAATGCGGGAAGGCTACGTCTCGTATCAAGGAGATGTCTTGGGGGGGGGGGGGGGGGGGGGGGGGGGGGGGGGGGGGGGTGAAAATAGAAAAAAAAAACAAATAAAAAAACTAACTCAAAAATTTCTAATTTTACACCAAATTGAGTTTTTAAATGTCATAATTATTTTTATGTTTTATTTATGCAATACAGTTTTTAAATACAGATTTTTCAACTGCAATATTTACCAATGAAAAATAAATGTATTTTAAATTATTCCAAAAACTTGGTTTTTTTTTTTAAAAGGGGTTGAAAATTTGTTATATTTATTTTCGTAGCCATTTAATGTAATTCAACAATTTTTTGTTTGTTTGTTATAATATGAATTATACGTTTTTTTTAAAAAATCTTTGGTTTTCTTTGATGATGACTGTATATGACTCGTATATATATATATATATATATATATAAAAAGATTTCACATAAACACGTGAAACAACAATCAATGATCAAACCACAATAAGAAATGGGAAAACAAGACTAAGATCTTTCAACCGTAACAAGTGGTCTTCGTCAGAAGATTCTGACGATTCGTCAGCGGACTCTGACGAAGGCCGCTTGTTACGGTTGAAAGATCTTAGTCTTGTTTTCCATTTCTTATTGTGGTTTGATCATTATATTTAAATATATATATAATATATATATATATATATATATATATATATATATACCAGTACAGTAATAATATGAAAGTTTGGGACTAGTAACAGCAGTCTAAATTAGATCCTTGATTGTAAATCTATGAAAATAAATATTTTTCAGGACATTTTTGAGTTTTGAATGTTGACGGATTTTTAACGGCCAGAGTTAGGGGGGGGGGGGGGGAGGAGGTGGCAAAAATAGTTGCTAAGTCACTGTTAGAAAGTCAGGTCATTGTTTTGAGTAACATAGTTTAGAGCCAAAATAACAATAACTACAAAACACTACCATAAATTATCTTTCTTGTAACAGTACTTTTTTCATTTCATTTTGAAATAATAGAAATAATTGTTATAAGTCGACATAATATAGGTAAAATTTAATAAAAATGGAAGTCATTAGTTACCTTACATACTTGAGGTCGTATAATTCTTGTATTGAGTTCTGAAACAAATAGTATATTAAATATATGCATGTGGTTTGTAATACAAATGTTAGTAAACATTATGTTCAAATAATTCACTTGATAAACGGAAAGACGATACGTTCAACTGGACAATATAACAGTTTAAAATTGAAGATAGGTAGCACAGAAAGTAAAGAAACACACTTTCAGACTCAAATTTTCGGGTAATCCGTCTTCAGGAGAAAAGAGAAAGGGAGACCAAGCACGTTGTAGACGCAACGGCTAATAACCAAATGGTTAATAGTTTAAATGAGTTTGTAAATGTGTTTCTTTACTTTGTGTGCTACCTATCTTGAATTTTGAACCGTCATATATATATGTAAAAGTTGGAAGCAGTCCTTCATTTAAACATATATTGTTAAATAACGCCCCTTTCATTAAAACTATAAAGTCTATCACCGATTTTACTAGTCGACATATGTCGACATGTGAAGAGACGAGGAAGGAATTCCGGAAACTGGAGAAATTGTGTAAGAAGCACATACAAGCCAAATATGGGGCGTTATTCAACTATATATATATATATATATATATATATATATATATTATATATAGAAAGAAAACTAAAGTTTATCGGGACTCGGTCAGTTCTTCAGGTTCAAATTAAACTCTCATTGCCAACGTTTCGGTTTTTATTTAAAACCTTTTTCATAGGCAGAACTATAAATTTTGAAACAGAAAAACTAAATATTACATTACAAATTATTTTACAAAGAAAAATAATATGTGGATTTTAACAACTGTAGTCTAAAAGAACACGTGACACTGAACATATACATATATATTCATATAGAATAAACTCTTTTATTCTAACCGCTTGCTTCTTGTTCATTGTTGACCTTTGACCTTCTCTTTATATTAACCTGTACTAATCCTTTTAATCTATTAATAGCAATGACTAAGCATGAGTCATCGATTTTAATTTAACATGTCACTTGGCCAATTCCTTTTCCAGTTGAACCCTGTTAGCAGGAGGTTAGTTCGTAGGATCGAATCTCTCAGTCTTAAGATCGTGAATGCCAAGACTGCGGTTAATTTTAATGATACCTGTTTAAAAGAGGATCTGCTGCCTATTTATACCAATATATATATAAAACTTTAAATTACACAAAGCACGACACAAAAAAAAAAAGAATTAAGAGAACACTTACACAATTCAATATTTCGAACTGTTGTTCGTCATCAGGAGTAGACTAGAAGAGAGGACGAAGTGAGAGAGATCTCCCCACGTCGAATAACGGAGCGCGAATCCCATATATATATCAATGATCAAACCACAATAAGAAATGGGAAAACAAGACTTAGATCTTTCAACCGTAACAAGCGGTCTTCGTCAGAGTCAAAATCCAACTGACTGACTTTCTTTATATATATATATATATATATATATATATATATATGTGTGGGATTACGAGTTCAAACGTATTACTCGTATTGTGTCCAGTTTGGTTCGTGTTTCGTTTTATTAAGTGAAGATATATATATATATATATATATATATATATATATAAGATTATAAGTATGATGCGATTAATAAAAGTTATTATTATTATATAGAAGATGTTACAGGCAGGGGGTAGTTGAGTATAGAGTGCGCTCGCCAATGAATGTAATCGAGAATCTGCAGAGGATGTGGGGAGGTTTGCATAAGGTTACCTCTGTAACAGTAAAACAAATGACTTAAAACAAACAAGCAAAGAAATCAGTTTTAATCTAATGTTTTACTTGCCATTCTAATGTAATTGTGTATTTATTCTGTTATTTTGCCTTTTTAAAACAAATAAAAGTTTATATGTTTTAGGTAATATTCTTTTAAAGGTAAAAAAAATATTTCAACATGAAGTTTGATTTTCATATTAATAATTATTCAATATTTGGAAATTTTATAAATATTTAAAAACTTGTGCATTTATAAATATATATATTTTTAGTTTCAAGAGTAGAAAATATTTTCTTTAGATTCATTTCTAATACACAGTGGTATCTAGACTTAGGAACGTACCAATATACGATGAGAATTTTGAAGAAAAATTCGACACGATAAACAAAGATTTGATCGATTAACGACGTTTGATGAAGTGTAACAGTTTCATAGTTTTCCCGCTAGATGGCAAACCTTCTAAATCTGCCCTTATAGTGAAATAGGGACGCTTTGATTGCTTTGAACATAGTACTGCTGAGTCAGACTGAAGATATGGAGGGGGGTAAATTTCGTCATGAAGCAGTTTCATAGTTTTCGAAACTATGCGAATATAACTCAAATTTTCGGGGAATCCGTCTTCAGGAGAAAAGAGAGTGGGAGACCTAAGCACGCTGTAAACGAAACGGCCTACTAACTAGTTAGTAAGTGTGTTTCTTTACTCTGTACGTTACTCTTCTTCGATTTTGAACTTGTATTACGTCCAGTCTCAATCTTCTTTCCAATTTTATGGTGAATTAAAAAAAAATAAAAGAATTTTCCTTTCTCCATATACGTAGTAAGTTAGGTTTCGTTTTAAGTTATGTGAAAAATAAAATTCAAAACAAAAAAATGAATAAGCTAATTTACGTAGTGTAAATTAGAGTGTATGTTATGGTAGGCTTCACGTCCCACGTCCCTCCGTCTCCTCAGACCTCTATCCATATTCTTTAAAATCTGCCATAAGGTAATATTCTACGCTTTGTTTATTATTTATTTATAATTTATTTGTTTTAACCTCTGTTTAATTTAATCAATTTCATTTACATGTATGTAAAATTGTCATTTATGCCCATATAAATGTAGTTATCAAAGATTAACCGTGGGTTTTGTGCTGTGGAACAGACTAATAGAATTATAATGTATTCTTTAATTAAAAATAGTCTGAAATACGATTATTTTGATGCAGGAAGTCGGTACTGGAATGAATTGAATTGCAAAGTCGAGGTAACACTGTGTTGGTTACACTGGCTGTCACATGATTGTTGACAGCATGCATGACTTAGCTATCCTATTACACGGATACTGTTTCATTAATTACTCACATTAGCGTAGTGGAGCAGGTTATCTCTCCTATTCCATTCTGTAACATAATATAATAAATTAGCCAATTTGAAACCATGATTCTGCAATATTATGTAAAACATTTCAATTTTTTTTACATGGTCTGTTATATATTTGTTGTTTGTTTGAATGATTTAAAATTTATTGTTATAATAACTCTATTATTATATAAAAATCAATTATTATTGAAACAAAAAGAAGAAGACCAATGTACGGTCAATTAAAGTTCAATCTATGGATGATCTTCACTGTTCAAACAAACATTCGTATGTATGTACATATCTATGGATATAAAAAGATTTCACATAAACACGTGAAATAACAATCAATGATCAAACCACAATATGGGGAATGGGAAAACAAGATCTAAAACAACATCTGAGTCTTGTTTTCCCATTTTCATATCGTAGTTTCATCTATGGATATAGAACAGTTCAAAATTGAGGATAGGTAGCACACAAAGTAAAGAAAACAATTACAAACTCAAATTTTCGGGCAATCCCTCTTCAGGAGAAAAGAGAAAGGGAGACTGGCCGTTACTAGTAGGTTACTAGCCGTTGTGTCCATACCGTGCTTGGTCTCGTCTACAAAGTGCTTGGTTGGTCTCAATTTCTCTTTTCTCCTGAAGACGGATTACCCGAAAATTTGAGTTTGTAAGTGTGTTTCTTTACTTTGTGTGTACCTATCCTCAATTTTGAACTGTTATTGTGTCCAGTTTGGATCGTTTTTCCGTTTATTAAATTAATCTATGGATATTATGTGATCAAACCACAATATATGAAAATGGGAAAGCAAGACTAAGATCTTTCAAACCGTAACAAGCGGTCTCTGACAGAGTCAAAAACCCAACTACAGTTGATTATACAGGATGATTATTTGTTTTTTTATTATAAAGGATGATATATTTTTTGTAAATTATAAATAATTTATAATTGTAAATTATAAAGGATGTTTTTTTTATAAATTATAGTGGATGATTTTTTATTATGAATTAATGATTAATAATCTTAATTAATTAATTAATGATTAATAATCTTAATTAATGATTAAGAATTAATGATTTAATAAGAATTAAAGAATTAAGAATAATTATTTTTATTAAATTATAAAGGATTATTTTTTTTATTAAATTAAAAAGCATGATTATTTTTTTTTGTAAATTATAAAGGATGATTAGAATAAAAACTACGAACGAGTTTATGGCGAAACTGCCTGATGTCGTGGGTTTCGTTTAGGACCAAAACGTGAAGAGCTATTTTTTTATTGTCCATGTCTTTGATGGATGTTATGCAGTCTTCGTAGTTGTCTATGCTTTCACCCTCGGGGTCGCAAGGTTTGGCAACACTGTCTTCCTCAACTAATCCCTCCGCTTTGCAAACCTGTAGTGTTTTTAAAAAAAAACCATATTTTTATAATCATATAAAACTAATTACAAACATAATTATTTCTTTCTATAAAACTATTTGATAAAATGGTTTGATAAAGTTATTTATAAGCTTATGTTGGTCTAGGGTAGCTCAGTAGTAACGTGTCGTCTCTGAACTATGGTCAGCTACATAACGTCTCTGAAGGACAACGTTCTGAGATTTATTCACCTCTCCTATGAATAAATGATGGCCAGAGTGTGTATTGAACCCAAGATCTACCAGTCCAAAGGCGAGCACGCAAGCCAATGGGCTACACTGGCCCCCCAAGGTTTTACTAAACGAATGCAGAGTGTCACTACGAAGTAGGAGTAACTAAATGAATGTTAAGAGGTCACTACAGAGCACGAGTGACTAAATGAATGTTAAGAGGTCACTATGAATTGGGGGTGATTTTATGTATGTACAGAGGTCACTACGACTAGGACAGACTAAATGTATGTTAAGAAGTCACAACAAAGTACGAGTGACTAAATGTATGTTAAGAAGCCACAACAAAGTACGAGTGACTAAATGTATGTTAAGAAGCCACCACGAACCAGGAGTGACTAAATGAATGTTAATAGGTCACTAGGAAATAGGAGTGACTAAATTTATGTTAAGAGGTCACTACGAAGTAGAAGTGACTAAATGTATGTTCAGAGGTCACTACGAAGTACGAGTGACTAAATGAATGTTAAGAGTTACTACGTAGTACGAGTGACTAAATGAATGGGTCACTACGGAGTCGGAGTACGTGTGACCAAATGTATGTTCGTAGGTCACTACGACTATCACTGACTAATTGTATGTTAAGAGGTCACTACGAGTATCACTCACTAATTGTATGTTAAGAGGTCACTACGTAGTATGAGTGACTATATGTATGTTAAGAGGTCACTACGAAGTAGGAGTGACTAAATGTATGTACAGAAGTCACTACGAAGTACGAGTGACTAAATGTATGTTAAGAGGTCACAACGGAGTATGAGTGACTAAGTGAATGTCAAGAGGTCACTATGGAGTAGGAGTGCCTAAATGAATGGTAAGAGGTCACTACGGAGTACCAGTGACTAAATGTATATTAAGAGGTCAGAAAAGGCTTATTTTCAGAAAAGGCTTAATAATGATAATTTATTAAGTGATAATTAATATAAAAAAATAATTAATAATAGCTCTTAATAATCCAAAATGAGTACTAAATACAAATATATAAACAAAACAGAGTAGAATAATTGCAATACAGCTGAGATTTAAATACCAGGCTTGCCACCCTAACTCATATTTAATAATTGGTATCAACAAAATAATTAGGTTGGACAACTTGAATTATATCCCCATTTCTTTTCATTATTGTTCCGTTTTTAATTACGGGGATTAAATGTCTTAAATAATTACCTGAAAACTAGACGTAAAAAGTTACTTTCCATCCTTTCTGGAGAAAAAAAAGTAAACTACTAAATTAATTAGCATGACTGTTTTTAGTTCAGAATTGAGAAGTTAGTATGGATATAAAACATAAATGTACCTTACCCAATATATTTTATTGATGATGTCTGGAAATTTGGGAAGAATCAGTCGCGTGACATATTCAAATATCACTTTGGCCAGTAATCTATCGAAGTAGCGTCTCACGTGACAGTGCTGTAATCAAACCCAATTACCTGTTAATTCTAAAATACGTCATTATATTTAATTAATAGTAACCAGTCAATTTTAAAATACTTCATTTTTCACTACGTCATTGCTATTAATTAATAATTAAAAATGACTCATTATAAAATATTTTACGTCATTGCAATTAAGTTATAATTAAAAATGACTCATTATAAAATATTTTACGTCATTGCAATTAAGTTATAATTAAAAATGACTCATTATAAAATATTTTACGTCATTGCAATTAAGTTATAATTAAAAATGACTCATTATAAAATATTTTAAACTACTTTTCTTTATCAAGGTTTGATTCAGTGTCATAAACGTTGGTACAAGGTCACCAGGAGGTTTACAAGTGACTAAATGAAGGATACAAGGTCACTATGGTTTACAAGTGACTAAATGAAGGCTACGAGGTTACTATGTTTATTCCAGGTCACTACAAGGTGCGATTGACTAAATGAGTGTTGCAAGGTCACTACGAGATACAAGTGGCTAAATGAGTGTTCGCTAAAAGAGGTCACTAAAAGGTACGAGCTATTGAGTGCTACCAGGTCCCTACAAGGCAGTATTTTCCAAACTGGAAGGCACGGACTAGTCTAAAGGGAGCCGCAAAAATTAGTCACAATGAACAATTTTCCAAATTACTTTTAAAATGACTTTCTGCCTTGGCATTAAATGAAATCCAAATATCGAGCTCGTTTAGTTGTAGAAAAAGAGCTACGAGTAGCTATATCGACACAAACACCAAAATTTAATAAACTTTGTGCTAATAGACAAGCACATCCATCTCATTAAAAACAATAATAAAATACCGTTTTCCATTAGTTACTATGAATAAATATGTGTGTGTTTTTATTTTATAAAATCTTCAGGGGGAGGGGGGGCGCCAAATGTTTAAACATTTTTAAGGGAGGCGTAGTAACATCAAGTTTGGAAACCACTGCTCCAAGGTATTGATGACTAAATAAGTGCTACGAACTGTACGAGTGACTAAATGAACACTAAGAGATCAGAACGTGGTGTAGGAGTCACTAAATATGGCTTCGAGGGCACTAACACGTATTATTAACTAAAAATATGTTTCGAAGACACTACAAAGTACGAGAGACTAAACGAATGATACATGTTCACTATGGTTTAAAAGTGACTAAATGGATACAGAGTGTCACTAAGAGGTACGAGTGACTAAATGAATGAAAAGAGGTCACTACGAAGTACGAGTGACTAAATGAGTGCTATTAGGTCACTACAAAGTACTAATGACTAAATGAATACAGGGTGTCACTACGAAAACAAGTGACTAAAAGAATAAGAGGTCACTACGAAGTACGAGTGACTAAATTAGTGGTATGAAGTCACTACAAAGTACAAGTGACTAAATGAATACAGGGATGTCACTACGATGCACGAGTGGCTAAATGAATGTTAAGAAGTCACTACGAAATACGAGTGACTAAATGGAAGTTATGCGGTTACTACTTTATTACTACTGACTAAATAAAGTCACTCATTAAGCCATCAATACTTAAAATAATAAAAATAGACAGACAAAACATATCTATTTCGATGAAACTCAATTATTTTACAGCTACATTTAAAAATAGAGAAATAATGAATGAATTTAAAATACTATACATTTATATCAGACCAAATAACTAATTTTTATTCAAAGTTAATATACTTAAATTTCTATTCCCATTGTTATTTCAAATAAACACTAGTTAGAAATATGAACACAGCTTCACATCTAATGAGGACGCAAGTATAAATATATTAGTGAGTTTTTGCGATCTCTTGTACGTATTTTCTTTTTGCAACTTTATTTTATTTTGTTGCAATTTATTTATTAGAAGTAATTGTATTTATTTTTATATAATAGCTAATAACAAGATTTCACGATGAACACGTAAAATACAAATCAACGTTTAAAGCACAGAAAGAAATAAGAAAGCTGATTAAGATATTTCAACCAAAACAAGCTGTCATCGTCATAGATCAATGATACCGATAATTGCTGAAATGTCTACATAGTGATATTTATATATTTGTTGTGACAAAATTTACTTTAAGATCTGTAACACAATGACTTCGAGATCTGACCAAAAACAAAACAACATTTGAAATTCCCGCGCTTAGTAACTTGAATTACAAATTTTCTTGTTGTTGTGTTGGTACACTTGTCACATTATTAACAATTATATTCATAATTAAGATTTTAGAATATAATGTAATTGCATATACAGGTATTTATGCACTATTACATAAACTTCAGACAAGAAAAGATAAGTGGAATACAAAGCAGTTCCTGCATGACATGTAGTGATTGTATATTCAAGTAGTATGCCTATTGAAGTGGCGCCAATGACTTTTTTGAATTTCCCGCGCTCTGTACAATTTATTATCAATTTTTTGTTGTTATTCTGTTGGTACAC
>JAPFBL010000483.1:67500-218989 GCA_026182355.1 Hermatobates lingyangjiaoensis | reverse complement strand
AATGGAATTCTACAACTGACAACAGGTGGAACTTAATTTAACAGTGTTCTTTTATTTGCCAGTCAAATTAAAGCTCTTTGCATATTAGGTCGTACTAAAAAAAAAAAAAAAAATTGCTTTTCGCAATGAAAGTGTTTCAAAGTGACCATTATTGAGAGATGTATATCTTTATATCTCTAAAAAATTTTTAAGATTCGTTCAACACAAGGACATAAATTATCAAATCACATTTATCTTCGGTTTCTCGATCAGTTAGTATGTATAGGTGCTTTTGCATACTATATATATAAAAAAAAACAGATGAACTATGAAAATAGCTTTTCAATTTGCTGAAACGTTAATTTCAACATACTCTACCGTTTAATGTATAAACCACTGTAATTTTGTAGTAGTGCTGTTTCAACATTGATTATTATTCCACGTGTTTACTGTGGAATCTTGTAATTCACCACTTAAATTATTTTCATTAATTTTATTTCAAAATAAGTGAAATAAAAATATGAATTTGTAAAAATGTATATGGAATAAGAAGTCTGGTATCTTCTATTCTAGGAAGGGAGAACTAGCGTGAATTTCTGTTTTTTATTTATTCTTCCGGAAATATTTTCTTTTTTTCCCTTAGCGATAGCATGGGTCTTTGTCGCTCAGTAGACCATGACTTGTTAACAAGCTAACTTCTTTTGTTTGACTAGCATTACTTGGTAAAAAAATTTCTAATTGAAATCTTCAAGTGTTACACTCTTACAAATATCTTAAAATGAAACTAATTTTGTTGAGAAACATTTTTGCTTATATGGGTGTTTTTATGGTTTATCAGTTTATGACGTTTCCAAGAGAGGTTTTGTTTATCACAGATTAAGGCTAAGATTTAAGGTTAATTAATATAAATATAATTAATAATAACTCTTAATAATCAAAAGTACAGTTCTAAAAAAACCTACGTCTACAAAACATAGTAGAATAATTAGCAATACAGCTGGGAATAAAAATCAGGATGCCACCCTAACTCTTCCCGATCTCATTTCAATTCTTATCTAAAAATCGATGTCAACAAAATAATTAGGTTGGATAACCTGGATTATATCCCTGTTTTTTCATTATTGCCCCGTTTTTAAGTACTTGAAAAATAGAGTAAAAAGTTACTTTTCGTCCCTTGTGGTGATAAATTATTTTTATTATTCATACCCAACATTAATAAAAAGATTTCACATGAACACGTGAAAAAACAATCAATGATCAAACCGCAATAAGAAATGGGAAAACAAGACTAAGATATTTCAACTGTAACAAGCGGTCTTCGTCAGAGTCAAAAACCCAACTGATATTATCATTGTTTTTGTTCGTTTATCAAGTATACTGGTAATGAAAAATAATATTTTTTTATTTTGACGAATTCAGTGGCATTGAGGTCCCTAGAATACATTTTTTTTATCCTGCATGTTGCTGGGTGGATATCTATCAAGAATTTTTTAAACATTTCTAGTAAATCACTTTGATAGATCCTATTAAAATTTGTCTTGGTTTGAGAAACAACCCTGTTCTATTGCGATAGACACATGAAAAAGATAAATTACTCTTGTTTAGTTATTGTAAACAAAAATTACATGCGATATTATATATTCCTTTAGTATGAATATTACATGATAAAAACTTCATAAACCTAGAATATAAAATGTGAAAATATTACACAGAAAGTTAAAACTTCCAAGTTTCGCCGACAGCATTCTGTCCATCGTTCTGCAAAAATAAATATATTTTCGTTATAACTGACATTATAAATACAGCTAAAAAACAAATGAAGTTACTATATTGATTGTCTATAAGTTTGATAATTTGTTACTGGGTTTGATAATGCGTAGTTTGATCCTACTCCCAATGAAGAATCACTGATCAAACAAATATACCATAAAGGACTGATGTTTTTTACCCGCTAGAGGTGCGGTTTAAAAAATAAAAAAAACTAAAGCTGAGTGTTACCACTGCAATTTTTTTTAACTTTAGCAGTTTTTTATGTGTGTTTTACTGTTATTAACTAGAAAAATTAAAGAGTGAATACTTTTTATTATTGATAGATACAAACATTTTTTTTTCTTTTTCTTACTGAACTCCTTTGTTTCTACTCCCCAAACATCCTTTTCTGGGAATTTGTCCTTTCCTGCAATCTTTACCCTTTGAAAATACCATTCCTCCCTCCCACTCCTCTCAACCCTTCACCAAGATTTTAGTGTTTCAGTTGGGTTTTTGACTCGGATGAAGACCGCTTGTTACAGTTGAAAGATCTTCGTCTTTTTTTCCCCATTTCATATTGTGGTTTGATCAACTTTTTATATATATAATTGTTTTATTGATCTATTAAATTCATTAATTTGCGTTTGACTATATTAACATAGTTATTTTTTTTTAGAAGTAATTTAGATGTAGAGGAGAGTTTGAGTTGTGTCATTTGAAATGGAATTGTTAAGAGAGAAAAGTGACAATAGGCAATTAATAGGACGAGAGGCGAGGGCGGCCTGTGACCCGTTAGCTAACAGGTCTCTTACCAGTATTTATAAACCGGCCGGCCTGCGTGGCCCACTGATCGACTCGCTCTGCCACTCGCACTTTTCTTTCAGTTCTACAAACAACACCGTAGGGACTCCGAATCGTGTCCACTTACGCTTTCCCTCTGCTTTTTAATAGGCAACGTATGAATCAGCCTTGCTCAACCATCCGATTAATCTTTCAACAGCACTTGATATTATTAGAATTGAATTGTTTGGTATTGTCCCGTAATGTATATGACAAATTTTATTTTGTCCTTCAAATCTTTTTTTTATAATTATTATATATATTTGTATTTTATTGTATTTGAAAATCCAACAAAAATTATAAAAAAAAAATTATAATTAAAACAGTACTTTCTTCTGCAACCCGTCCTTGGTTACGAAGAACCGGGGCAACCACCCTTGAATCCGCGCTTGTGGGAGCCCCGCGGGACGACGGTATGACATGACCTGTTCACTAATTAATCTGTCATGCCCATGGAATATTTTATTTCCCATGTATATGTATATATATATATATAAAACAAGATTTCACATATACACGTGAAATAACAATCAATAATCAAACCACAATATGAAAAGGGAAAACAAGACTAAGATCTTTCAACCGTAACAGGTGGTCTTCGTCAGAGTCAAAAACCCAACTAATTTTTTTGACCTAATCTGGTTTTTGACTCCGACAAAGACCGCTTGTACGGTTGCAAGATCTTAGTCTTTTTTCCTATTTCACATTGTGCTTTGATCATATATAGACATTAAACCTTTATAATGTATATTTTAATGTTAAATAAGATTTGATACAGCATCTTTATGGAGCATGCTATATATAAAAAAATTTATATATATATATATATATATATATATACACAATTAAAAGAAACGGTCCAGCGAACTTTTTTACAATAAAATAAAAAACGAAGGAAACACACAGAAAGACACAGACATAACTCACATCGATATTTCGACAATCGTCGTCATCAGGAGGTGCGAAGAGCGAAGAGCGAAGAGTCCCGCAGGAAGACAGGGCGGTACTGAACTCGGGTTCATAGGGCTTCAGTCGGTCAACGCAGTAACTATCCTGTAGCCATCCATGCGAACTCGCATGGACTCAGTTTCAATGACTGTTTCAGGGTTCAGATCCTGAAACAGATCCCCGAATCCAACAATAAAGTTACCCTAAGAGCTTCAGAGGAGGCATACATATGCTTACTTGATGCTCGCTCTTCCCCCGGACTCAACCTCAACCGATAATTTATTTATGATTTATTTATTTATTTTTTATGTATTATTTTTTATTTATTTATTTATTATTTTTTATTTTACTTTTTATTTATTATTTTTATTAATTTTAATTTGATTTATCTACTTTTTTATAATTTTTTATAGTTATAATTTTTACTCGTTCCTTTTACGTCTTAATTTGGCTCTTCATTTCCTTCCCTCCCTTCCCTCGCTTGGTGGTAAGTGGTGGGGTACTGGCGCGGTTTCCGAGTTCAGTACCGCCCGTCTTCCTGCGGGACTCTTCGCTCTTCGCTCTTCGCACCTCCTGATGACGACGATTGTCGAAATATCGATGTGAGTTATGTCTGTGTCTTTCTGTGTGTTTCCTTCGTTTTTTATTTTATTGTATTATATATATTATATATAAATAAATATATATATATATATATATATATTGATTACATTGTGTACATATTAGAATTAAAAAGAGCTTAGAGGTTTAATTTTATTTGAAATTAAATATTCCTTGGGCATGACAGATTAATTAGTGAACAGGTCATTTATCCGAGGTCACTACCGTCGTCTCGCGGGGCCCCCACAAGAGCTGACCCCAGGGCGGTTGCCCCGGTTCTTACTAGCTAAGGACAGATTAAATTTTTATTTTCATTACATATCATATTAACTAATTAGAACAATTTAATTTTTTTTAAAATAAATTTCTAAATGACACTTTTATTTCACCATTAGTAATTGATGGGTTCTTCGGCCACATTCGGTAAAACTTTGACCAATCTTGGTTTAACATCGGTCTTACTTGGGTAATATGGTTACACTCGAGCGTGACACGTAGTTACTAACATATTAATATGTAGGATAAAAGACTATTTTGATTCTAGAAGAGGTCAATGTTGCATCATGTAAGCATTTTGACTTATGATACGAACTAAAATATTGTAAACACCACTCAGATTACTCTTTTTGCCAGTACATTGTGAATTTAAATAAACAAAAAAACCACCTAACAGAAAAATCTATTGCATTATTTTTTTTTAAAAAAATTGGCACAACGAATAGGGTCATTATTTTACATTTTGTGAATTCAAGATAATTATGTTTTTTCACTTTACGGAAATTACATATTATGTAAATCCAGAAATCTGTAAAAACCATCTACTTAATGTTAGAACTAAAAAAGACAAAATCTAATCTAGAATTTTGACTATTTGGAAGGACATACCTTCTAAAAACAAGTAACTACCCAGAACATTCACTAACTGTCCTGATTTTTACATTTGGTTACATTAACTTAGAAAAGTTTTTCCTAGGCTTGAACCAAATAGATTTGTTATAGATCAATTATTTTTATCAAAATATAATGCGCTTTTAAAAATTTATTTTGAAATATAATATGTGGAAAATATTTTAAACTATTAAAGCAAATATGTTATAGAAATATAATCTTCAGCGTTCACAAGTTTTTACATAAGTCCTTTGAATCTTGACATATAATTCTTGATTTTATCATAATAATTTCTCATTACTTGTCATATCTGTTATGGTGTGGTATTTACTCATATTGGGGGATTTCAAGAATTACGTCACCACACAAAAAAAATTCTGTCAAGACATAATTTTTTAAATCCTCCAAAATAATAATTTTACTCACAATAATAAAATACTCGTAGTACTATAATTATAAATATGTGTTATATATTTATATAATTGCAGTATAGGAAATGTTTGGACCCATACAAGGAGAGAGGGCTTATTAGTAAACATGATAATAGACCAACTGCATACAGTGCTTACATTAACATTGTAGTATACTTTTTATTGACGAAGATTTAGATTTTTTCACGTCAGGAAGTAGAATCTCTGGATTATTTCTTTCTTCCTGGATCCATGTGCAAGTGTATATATTTCTTTCATCATTATCACTGATAATGTTACATTTACGTTGCTGTCACTATTTAAAATAAAATAAAAAAATAAGTTTAGAAGATTCCTGTGGATGATAAATCTGGCAATATTTTGTGTTAAATGAGTTAACTTTGATATTGAAATCTTAACAATAAACATACTTACTAGCCTTAAACAGATATTGTAATATTATTTTAGTTAAGCACAAATCACAAAATGCTTAACTTATCCAAAGTATATTTCTATTACTATTTTTATTATGTATAAAGAGTTAATTCACTTTAAGTTAAACAGACCAACAGAATATATTTCATAAACTAAGAAGGAGATTATTCAAATTTATATCTGTGTTGCGTAATATTCCGCCTTCTAGCGATACTTCAAAACAATTCCAAGACGCAGTAATGCTTTCTGTTTCAGAATCAAGTAATGAAATGACAGTAAATGAGTGACATCTTTAATTCATCGCTAGCCAATCCTTCTGTGTCCCAGTTACATTTCGAGAACGTCGAAAAACACTCTTACCTAATCAAAATTTAGTACTACTCGTATTACAACCAGCCATGTCAATTCAAAGCTATTCATTTCCTCATATAGTATATCAACATTTGATACTACTCGTATTACAACCAGCCATGTCAATTCAAAGCTATTCATGTCCTCATATAGTATATCAACATTTGATACTACTCGTCTTACAACCAGCCATGTCAATTCAAAGCTATTCATTTCCTCATATAGTATATCAATATTTGATACTACTCATCTTACAACCAGCCATGTCAATTCAAAGCTATTCATTTCCTCATATAGTATATCAATATTTGATACTACTCTATTACAACCAGCCATGTCAATTCAAAGCTATTCATTTCCTCATATAGTTATCAATATTTGATACTACTCGTTTACAACCAGCCATGTCAATTCAAGCTATTCATTTCCTCATATAGTATATCAATATTTGATACTACTCTCTTACAACCAGCCATGTCAATTCAAAGCTATTCATTTCCTCATATAATATCAATATTTGATACTACTCCTTACAACCAGCCATTCAATTCAAAGCTATTCATTTCCTCATATAGATATCATATTTGATACTACTCGTTTACAACCAGCCATGTCAATTCAAAGCTATTCATTTCCTCATATAGTATATCAATATTTGATACTACTCATCTTACAACCAGATATGACAATTCAAAGCTATTCATGTCCTCATATAGTATATCAACATTTGATACTACTCGTATTACAACCAGCCATGTCAATTCAAAGCTATTCATGTCCTCATATAGTATATCAATATTTGATACTACTCGTATTACAACCAGCCATGTCAATTCAAAGCTATTCATTTCCTCATATAGTATATCAATATTTGATACTACTCATCTTACAACCAGCCATGTCAATTCAAAGCTATTCATTTCCTCATATAGTATATCAATATTTGATACTACTCGTCTTACAACCAGCCATGTCAATTCAAAGCTATTCATTTCCTCATATAGTATATCAATATTTGATACTACTCATCTTACAACCAGCCATGTCAATTCGAAGCTATTCATTTCCTCATATAGTATATCAATATTTGATACTACTCGTCTTACAACCAGCCATGTCAATTCAAAGCTATTCATTTCCTCATATACGTATATCAATATTTGATACTACTCGTCATTACAACCAGCCATGTCAATTCAAAGCTATTCATTTCCTCATATAGTATATCAATATTTGATACTACTCATCTATTACAACCAGCCATGTCAATTCAAGCTATTCATTTCCTCATATAGTGTATCAATATTTGATACTACTCGTATTACAACCAGCCATGTCAATTCGAAGCTATTCATTTCCTCATATAGTATATCAATATTTGATACTACTCATCTTACAACCAGCCATGTCAATTCGAAGCTATTCATTTCCTCATATAGTATATCAATATTTGATACTACTCTCTTACAACCAGCCATGTCAATTCAAGCTATCATTTCCTCATATAGTATATCAATATTTGATACTACTCATCTTACAACCAGCCATGTCAATTCGAAGCTATTCATTTCCTCATATAGTATATCAATATTTGATACTACTCATCTTACAACCAGCCATGTCAATTCGAAGCTATTCATTTCCTCATATAGTATATCAATATTTGATACTACTCGTATTACAACCAGCCATGTCAATTCAAAGCTATTCATTTCCTCATATAGTGTATCAATATTTGATACTACTCGTATTACAACCAGCCATGTCAATTCGAAGCTATTCATTTCCTCATATAGTATATCAATATTTGATACTACTCATCTTACAACCAGCCATGTCAATTCGAAGCTATTCATTTCCTCATATAGTATATCAATATTTGATACTACTCGTATTACAACCAGCCATGTCAATTCGAAGCTATTCATTTCCTCATATAGTATATCAATATTTGATACTACTCATCTTACAACCAGCCATGTCAATTCAAAGCTATTCATTTCCTCATATAGTATATCAATATTTGATACTACTCATCTTACAACCAGCCATGTCAATTCGAAGCTATTCATTTCCTCATATAGTATATCAATATTTGATACTACTCATCTTACAACCAGCCATGTCAATTCGAAGCTATTCATTTCCTCATATAGTATATCAATATTTGATACTACTCGTATTACAACCAGCCATGTCAATTCGAAGCTATTCATTTCCTCATATAGTATATCAATATTTGATACTACTCATCTTACAACCAGCCATGTCAATTCGAAGCTATTCATTTCCTCATATAGTGTATCAATATTTGATACTACTCGTATTACAACCAGCCATGTCAATTCAAAGCTATTCATTTCCTCATATACTCGTAGTATATCAATATTTGCTACTACTCGTATTACAACCAGCCATGTCAATTCGAAGCTATTCATTTCCTCATATAGTATATCAATATTTGATACTACTCATCTTACAACCAGCCATGTCAATTCGAAGCTATTCATTTCCTCATATAGTATATCAATATTTGATACTACTCGTATTACAACCAGCCATGTCAATTCGAAGCTATTCATTTCCTCATATAGTATATCAATATTTGATACTACTCATCTTACAACCAGCCATGTCAATTCGAAGCTATTCATTTCCTCATATAGTATATCAATATTTGATACTACTCATCTTACAACCAGCCATGTCAATTCGAAGCTATTCATTTCCTCATATAGTATATCAATATTTGATACTACTCGTATTACAACCAGCCATGTCAATTCCAAGCTATTCATTTCCTCATATGTATATCAACATATTGGCAACTCCTCTATTGTTGAACAAAATCGAAGAAAACTAACACACAGAGTATTGAAACACACTTAAAATTTAAATTTTTGGAAAATTTGTCTTCAGAAGAAAAGAGAGAGAACTCTTTTCCGATCGCCGTTACGTTTGCAGCTTTCTTGGTCTCCCTCTCTCTTTTCTCCTGAAGACTTTTTCTTGATAAAAATACTATACGAATCGGACAAATAGAGTTCAATATAGATAAAGAAACATAGAAAAATAAAAACCGTGTTCAGGAGACGGTTCAAACCAAAAATTAGGAACTGTAAGTTTGTTTTTAATTTTTCTATGTTTCTATAAATTTGTTCATTGATATTATCATCAATATTATTATCATTAATATTGATAATAACTTATCATTGATAATAATATTACTATCATTGATATTATCATATTATCATCAAGAAAATGATTAATATATACATATCAATGATCAAAGCCCAATATGAAATGGGAAAACATGACTAAGATCTTTCAACCGTAACAAGCGGTCTTCGTCAGAGTCAAAAACCCAATTTTTTTAACCTTTTTCAATTGAGTTTTTGACTCTGACGAAACCGGTTGTTACGGTTTGAAAGATCTTAGTCTCGTTTTCCTATTTCATATTGTGGTTTGATCATTGATTGTTATTTCACGTGTTTTTGTGAAATCTTTTTATATAGGTATATATAAATATATATAATATATTATATATATTATATTATATATTATATATATTATATTATATATATATATATATATATATATATAAAGTTACAGCTGGAAAACACAAAAAAAAGATACTAACTCTCACTATTCTCGATCATTTCGGCTGTCTTACCGTCTTCAGAAGAGGAGAAAAAGAAAAAGAAAAAGAAGCGGAAACACAGGTGCTGAGACGTGGAAGGGTCCATCGGGCAATACAAAGTCATATAAGATTATCTTTTATACATATATAAATGTTAGTTTGTAATAGTGCTATGTTGTTTTACTCCTGTGACATGACAACAGCTGAAACTGCAGAAGTAGGCCACCAGGGTTATCAGTGAGGTCAATGCACACAGTGGCTGAGTAGAGGAAGACGGTTATAATAGCCTAAGGAGACAGAAGGCTGACTAAGGCTTACGATGCCTTTAACCCGGCCACTCTGATGCTTCAATCATTCCTAACGATGCGGCACCTTCTTTCACACACACACTGCCTTAATCATCTCCCAATTCTTAACTAACCGCATTGCATTAGCGCTTTGACTGTATATTCATCACAACGCAGCAGAAACCCCATACATCATATCTTTACAATCTTCCAGCAAAATGTAGCTAGAATTGGCATAAACAGTACATCCAACTGTCTGGTCTACAAAGATGAACCTAAATCAACCAGTACCAATTTCCATGAACTGATTGCCTTACAGGATGACTACATAACTTCAGTTTTGATCCATTTAAAAGATATTACTAACCTCTAATTAGTTTCTGTAAAGTTTATTATCAAACTCATTGATAAACAATTTAAGTTATCCATATTTCAGGATGAAAGGATAATTATTCTATCACATAAGCAATAATATATGCATGTGTGATAGTTTAGTAAATATTTTATATATCTAACATTAAAATAACATAATAAACACATAAACAAACAGGTTGAGTGAATATAACAGTATGAAAACGTAAACAAACAAATTGAGTGAAAATAGCATAATGAGAATGTAAACAAACAGATTCAGTAACCACAAGTGGTTTCAATAATATTGTAATAGGTCAATACATATTTCGTAAAATACTTCAATAAGTATTTTATTTCTTTGATAATCTAGATTATGACATTAATAGTTCATTACCAAAATAGGTGACACATGTTTAACAAAATAATTAATGGTTAAAGAGCAGTCATTGACAAAACAAGAGTGATGCATATCTACCTTCATGAAACATTCCTTAAATTCATAATGCAAATACAGGATATATAACTTATGGCAAAACTAACAATAGACGTAAGCATCCTGTTCTTATTTCAATTCATTTTACTTTTATTATATATAAAGGTACCTATTACTAGATTATGACCAATAAATTCATGCCTACTATCCAACATTGTTGAAGTATACTAAATTATTTCTATATCATTAGTTCTGCGATCCGTAATTGTGCGGTATTTACTCATTCTGAAGTAAAATGGATAAACAAACAAAAGTCTCCACACAAATGAAGTTTTATTCAACAGCAACAACGCGTTTCAAACACTTTGTGTTCATCATCAGGAAGACACCATAATACAAATTATATCTAATCAGTTACAAAATTAGAGTGTTATAATAAAATTCAATTAAGAGAAGTCAAGACATACCCAAGGAGGTGGTGCTGACGGGTACCACCCTTCAGCACCACATCCTTAAGAATGTCTTGACTTCTCTTAATTGAATTTTATTATTTCACTCTAATTTTGTAACTGATTAGATATAATTTGTATTATAGTGTCTTCCTCATGATGAACACAAAGCGTTCGAAACGCGTTGTTGCTGTTGAGTAAAACTTCATTTGTGTGGAGACTTTTGTTTGTTTATCCATTTTACCTCAGAATAAATTATTTCTATGATGATTTCATGTTTTATTTATGAAACATGTATAGTATAGTATAAAAATATGTATATAACATACACATGTAACATGTATATATAGTATAGGTATAGTGTTACTGTATACTATATTATTACTATATGTAATAGTCACATGAAATATTGTTGTACCATTGTATGAGTGTAAAAAAAGAGAAACAATAAAACAGGACGCAAGAAAGTGGAATATACGTGGACTATTATCAAAGCACAAACCACAATAAGATATAAGAAAAAAAAACGAATCATTCAAAAGTAACACGCAGTCTTCGTCAGAAGAAGAAACCCCAGTTGGGATTTGACTCTGACGAAGACCTCTTGTTTTTGTTGAGAGATTTTAATCTTTTTTCTCATTTCTTATTGTGGTTTGGATGTTCATTATTATTTCACGTGTTTATTGTGAAATCTTGTTATATATGTAGACTGTTATGTACATACTCAATTGTATGCACACAATATGCAACAGAGATTTCGAAGAGTCTAAACATAAACATTTGGTTAGAACTCAAAAATGTATTTTTTTTTTTGTTTACAACTGTCTCTATTGCATATACAAGTATACAACATTATTGAGAAACAAGTTTATACATTAGTTCTTTGTATAAACCATTTTTTGATGATAAAGATAAAATAAGAAAACTTTGGTTTCCAAAGCACTCTTTTTTTGGGTTCTTCAAAACTGAAGTTTTGTCTTATTTCTGTTGTTTGTTGATTTCCAACGCCCACACTAATAAGGTTTTCACTTATTAGTACTGTTCTAGGAGCGGAAATTATGGCTCATTTATTATTTAGCACCCACTTTAGTAATGGGCAAGCCACATTACCCCAAGTATCAAGAAGTTAAAAGGTATTGAAACAATTTTTTTATAACAAACAAATTATACACTAGAAACGACAAGCTGTATAAATTAGATTAACATTTCTGTTCTTATTAATTTCTCTTAGTGACTCTTAGTTCAATGTTGATGTTAGTAAAATATGCAAGTTAGTTTTCTTACAGTATTTGAAGTAAAAGAGCGTGGATAAACAGGTCGTGAGAAAACAATGGCTTGAACCGTAGAGGTCAAGATAGGATGTTTGCCAAATTATATCGCTTGTTAAACTGCCAGCCTGAGGATGTTTGTTTAAGTGTATGCTAAGAGTCAAACACTGGTTTTCATTTCCTCAGGCAAATCGCATAAAAATCTTTTACTTCAAAACCAAATTAAGTCGACCATTACTGCATTGATGATTATAATAGATTCAAATTAATGTCTTTAATTATGAATTCAAAATCGCACTATAGCATTATAATTTACAGCAACTAATTATTTTTATAAGATTATTTCTCCTTTCTTCAATATAATTACACTTTACATAGAAATCTATATGCTGTTGCTATAAGAGTCATTAATATTATTAAACAAATTTGAACTAAATTTATGAACATATAGTAGAATGCAATTTATAGAAATTTCTAGATCACAACATTAATACGTAATACTATCCCTCTATATAATGAAAAATGATATTGATTTCAAAAATTAATGAATCATTATTAAAAAAATTCAAGTTTGTAAAATATTACTATTTTTGATAGTAATTATTATATTCAATCAGTAATTGACAAAATGATAAAAGAAAACCAACAAAATCAAAGAAAATATCAAATTATACTTGTAATTTGGTCACTTAATAATAATGTGACCATCGTAGTTGTTGAAGTATTGGAAAGTATGCAATACAGATATTGGTTTTCATTTATGTTATTTTAGTACATCAGCTTTTTTTCAAACAGTATATATATATATATAAAGATTTCACATAAACATTCATGCCTGTTCCCACGGACTCAGTTTCAATGACTGTTTTCGTGCATAGCTTCTAATACAGATTTTTCATTCCAACTCCAATGCCACTCTGAGATCTTCCAAAGATGAACTCAATCAAAGTGAAATAACAATCAATGATCAAATCACAATAAGAAAAATAGGAAAACAAGACTAAGATCTTTCAACCGTAACAAGCGGTCTTCGTCAGAGTCAAAAACCCATCAGTTGGGTTTTTGACTCTGACGAAGACCGCTTGTTACGGTTGAAAGATCTTAGTCTTGTTTTCCCATTTTTCTTATTGTGGTTTGATCATTGTATATATATATATATATTCGCGCTCCGTTCTTCGACGTGGGGAGATCTCTCTCACTTCGTCCTCTCTACTAGTCTACTCTCCTGATGACGAACAACAGTTCGAAATATTGAATTCTGTAAGTTTTCTTTGTATTCTCTTTTCTGTGTCGTGCTTTGTGTAATTTAAATTTTTATATATATATAAATATATATTTGTGATCAAACCACAATAAGAAATGGGGAAAACATGACGAAGACCCTTGTAACGGTTGAAAGATCTTAGTCTTGTTTTCCTATTTCTTATTGTGGTTTGTTCATTGATTGTTATTTCACGTGTTTATGTGAAATCTTTTTATATATATTTTTGTAAATTTTGATAGCAGTCCTTCCTTCAGAGTACAGAACACAGATAAAAGACATCACTAAAACTTAGTAATATATTTCGGTTCCCCTCCTCATCAGGTAGAAAGATGTGAGTCACTTTGAAGACAACTTACGAAGGGAGGGGAGATAAGAATAAATAAGATAAATAAACAAAAAAATATAATTAAAGGAAGAAAAAATTGTAAAAAATAAAAAATTATTTAAAAAAGTAGATGACAAATTAATAAGTAAAGTTAATTGTTTACTTATAATGAGACAAATAGGTTCATCTTTGGAAGATCTCAAAGTGGCATTGGAGTTGGAATGAAAATTCTGTATTAGAACCTATGCACGAAAACAGCCATTGAAACTGAGTCCGTGGGAACAGGCATGAATGGCAACAGGAAGGTCACTGTGCTTACCAACGGAAGACCTGTGATTATTCATACGCAGGCTTAGCTTTGGGGAAGCTAACTGACACAAAAAGCATCGCATTAGGTAGAGACCAATCGATAAACCCAGTTGCAAACTATATATTTATAATATGTATATTATATACAATATATATTAAATATACATTATCTTTAATTTATTTTAATCTTTAATAATATATTTAATCTACTAATCTATTTATACTATTGACCTTTCAACTCAATGTATATATATATATATATAAACTGATAAAAGTATCGACCGTGTAGTAGAAACAAAATAATAGTTTATCAGAACTTGGTCCGTTCTTCAGGTTCAAATTAAACACTCACTGCCAACGTTTCGACTTATTTTAAAACCTTACAGGCCTACAATTTTTAATGATTGTATTATTATTATTTTTTCTGTTTTGTAGGCCTATGAAAAAGGTTTTAAATAAAAACCGAAATGTTGGCATTGAGAGTTTAATTTGAACCTGAAGAACAGACCGAATCCTGATGAAGAGTTTTGTTCTATATATATATATATATATATATATAACGTATATAACTTTAAATTACACAAAGCACGACACAGAAAAGAGAATAAAAAGAACACTTACAGAATTCAATATTTCGAACTGTTGTTCGTCATCAGGAGTAGACTAGAAGGGAGGACGAAGTGAGAGAGATCTTCGGGATTCGGTCAAACTTTCTAGGTTCAAAAATCAAACTCTCATTGCCGACGTTTCGGTTTTATTTTAAAACCTTTTTCATAGGCAGAATTTTTTTAAACTAATTAAATAATGTAAAATTGATTTTCTTAGTTTAAAAAAATTCTTTCTTCTGCCTATGAAAAAGGTTTTAAGATAAAACCGAAACGTTGGCAATGAGAGTTTGATTTTTGAACCTAGAAAATTTGACCAAATCCCGATTAGATAACACACCTATTCTATCAAACGGTCGATATATTATTGAATCTATTGTATATATATATATATATAACATTTAACTTTATTTACTTTTAACTTTAACTTTTACTTTATATATATATATATAAAGATTCAACATAAACACGTGAAATAACAATCAATGATCAAACCACAATAAGAAATGGGAAAACGAAGACATTTTTCAAAACAAGACCCAACAAGTTGGATTTTTTACTCTGACGAAGACCGCTTGTTACGGTTGAAAGATCTTAGTCTTGTGTTTCCATTTCTTATTGTGGTTTAATCACTGATATATATATATATATATATATTTAGATGAAACGATTTCACGAACTAAATAAGCTATATTGATTCCAAGAACACAGAAATGAAACAAAAACTCACTACTATATTTGATGTCGTCGTTTCTATCTTCCTGATGACGAGGACATGGAAATATAGTAATGAGTTCCTGTTTCATTTCTGTGTTGTTTGTTTCAATATAGTATATATATATATATATATATTAGTAACTTATACTGGGGTGAAACGATAATATAAAGTCTGGAAACAAAAGAAGTTTCCTTTTTCAAACTAAGCATTTCAAACATTTCGTATTCATAATATGGTTAACTTCCAATGGAAGCAGTGGACGACAGGCAAACGTTGAAAGGAGACTGGAACTACCTGAAGATCAACACGAAGTGTTTGAAATGTATAGTTTGAATAAAAAAACCTTTTTTATGTGGAGACTTAGTATTATCGTTTTACTCCAGTATAAGTAAATATTACACAATTATGGATTGCACAACTAATGAGATATTAACTTATATATACTAAATTTAAAAACCAAATACAAGGAAAGTAATCATATAAAACTGATAAAAATTGACTTCAAGAATTGGATATCTGTCATTAAGACTAAGTTTGTTTTTATGATATTTTTGTTACATTTTTGTGTTTGAATTTCAAATATAAAATTCAATGTAATCATAATTATGTTATACTTATTACATAATTTTAGAAATATTGCTATATCAAAGTGTTTTTGTTTTGTCTGGTTTTCCGTACTGTGAATGATGCACTGAAGGTATAACGTGATGGGCTGAATCCAGTAGACTAACAGTTCGTCAGAACGGATGTAAACAATCCGAAAATTCGAGAAGCATTTTTAGGAGAAACAGATAAAACTAATTTATAGGTTTTTTTTTAAAAAAAAAGATGAGTATTTTGTACAGGGAGTCAAACAATTTTGAATTAAATATTTCTGATTTTTAGTTTGATTATTTTTAATAACTGTTTTGATCAATTGGTAATGGGGATTGATAAGGAAATTGAAAATGTGGGTAAGATTTAGTGGGTAGCAAGTGCGGCAAGTGAAAACCAAAGTAGTTTATGTAGGTCGCGATGGGGGAGGCGTCGGTTAGCGGGACCGGCAGGTTGTTCACCCTCCAGCCCCCACCGCAATCAGCCACTTGGCCACGCTGCCTCCCTCCGGAGGCCGCCGTCTCCATGCCAAACACAACGACACCAATTCCATACACTTTCCGCTTATCTCTCCTTCTCTTCATCCCATCCTTTCTGCACATGTCCATTATTTACACTTCCTTCTGCTATCCCTTCATCCAGCTTATGTCCGATTCTTTGAAACATTTCAAAAAGACGCTTAGTTCATGTTATTGTGATAACAATAAAATTCTGAACAGACGAGGTCACAGTTTAATTACTACACACTTACTACATTACCATTTAACCATGCCCTCTTAACTTCTCGTCACAAAAGTGTATAATATATAACTTGTATATAATCACTATAAATCGGAAAGACGATCCAAACTAAACAAACATACAACTTCAATATCGAAGAAGAGTAACCCATACAAAAAAAACTTACTTACTTATTCAAAATTTCAGAAAATCCGTCTTCAGGTGAAATGAGAGAGTCGGAGATGCGACGATAGGTAACCGACCCTGTAGACAAGCGTGCTGCCAGACGCACCCAGGCTTGAAGTAATGTAGTAGAGAAGACATGGAAAGGAAATTCAGATAAGTAGTACGAGTTGAGTCAATTTAAATAAATTATAAGAAATTTGAGAGAAATGACTGAATAAAAAGAAATTCACAAATAAAATAAAATAAAAAAACATATACATAAATAAGAGATTTTTTAAAAGTAAGATACCTTAATAAATATATATATATATATTGATAAAAGTATCGACCGTGGAATAGAAATAAAACTAAAGTTTATCGGGACTTGGTCAGTTCCTGATAAATTTCCTATCGGGAACTAATAAATATATGTAAATATGTATACATGTATATATATATATATATATATATATATATATATATATATATAAAATAAATTCAAAACGAAGGAAACACACAGTAAGACACAGACATAACTCACATCGATATTTCGACCATCATCGTCAACGGGGCGGTGTCTGTGTCTTTCTGTGTGTTTCCTTCGTTTTGAATTTATTTTATTTAAACAAGTCCGCTGGACCGTTTCTTTTAATTGTATATATATATATATATATAAGTTTCACAGTAAACTATAAACACAGAGTATAGATACGAAGACATGTACAGTCTCTAATTATCTATCAGGACAGTAGAGATAGGAACACAAGCACACTTGCCAAGTAACAGTTGGAGACAGTATGTAAATATATAACTAAAGTTTATCGGGACTCGTTCAGTTCTTCAGGTTCAAATTAAATTCTTTAACTAAACTAGTTTAGTTTAATTAAACTTTTTAGATAAAAACCGAAACGTTGGTAATGAGAGTTAAAATTTGAATCTGAAGAACTGACAAAGTCCCGATAAACTTTAGTTTTGTTTGTATTCCACGGTTGATACTTTTATCAATATTCATATATATATATATATATATATATATATATAATATATATATATATATAACTTGAAATGGTCCAACAGGACTACTAGTTCACACAGGAAAGAGAAAAACAAATAAAGACACACACAAAAGACTCACAACGATATTTCGACAGTCGTCGTCATCGGGCAGAAGTAGTCCCTTTGAGTAGCTGAAGCTAACGATATATATATATATCAATGATCAAACCACAATAAAAAAAATGGGAAAACAAGACTAAGATCTTTCAACTGTAACAACCGGTCTTCGTCAGAGTCAAAAACCCAACTGGTTTTTTTGACTCTGTCCAGTTGGATTTTCACGTGTTTATGTGAAATCTTTTATATATATATATATATATATGTATATATATATGAAAGGAATATAAGAATTATCACGATTACGATTTCTGTTAAGGTTTGTACGTGTGACGTCATCACAAACTGTACACATCTAATAAAAAATCATGTTTTCATGCAGACTGATTCATGTAGTTTCAGAAAATATATGGCTATGGATATCTACGTCTAAAAAACCTGGGGAATAATTTGATAACTCACAAACGTACATAGAACATGAAAGTTTATTATAGTAGATATATATATATATATATTATATATATTATTAATTTATTAATATATTATTAATTATTAATTATATATATATATTATATATATATATATATATATATATATATATATATATATATATATATATATATATATATATATATATATATATTTTCAGAAAGTGAGTTGTAGATATGAAAAACTAATATGTATTTTAATAATCATTCCAGAAATTAGTAATTAAAGTAAGAAGTACAACACTGATAACAATTTCTTTATAAGTTACAAATTTCAATCACTTGGATTAAAATATGAATTATGCAAAGCAATCTTCGGTCTATACCTTGCCATTGAATACATTGGGATAAAGATTGTATACTTTGTCACGAGAAGCGCTATAGAAGGTCAAAAGTTCCTGACATATTACTTACAAAAGAAATGTTATTTCTTGCTTAAAGTAGTTTAATCAATTCAAACCAAAATTACTGTTTATTATCTACATTTGACTTTATTTTATTTACTGTTGACAGAGACATCGTCAGGTTCTTCACAAGACTTTTACTTTAAAAGTTTGTTTATATCTGTTTCAAAGGACAATTTTTACTTAAATCGCATACTGTAAATATTATTTTCAACTAAAAAGTCACGACTGAAGAGAGAGCTGACCAAATCGAAAATACCTACTATTTTTATGTAGAATTAACCTCCTCTCAATAAAAGTGCAATACTGATGTTAAGCTTACTGCTTCATTTCAGAACTAAGAGAAACTTAAAGCTGAAATTTAGTGAATATAGGTCTTCGAAGACCGAAAAATATGTATTTAAATTGAAAAAACGATATTAAAATTACGACCAATAGAAAATACATCCATTTCTATAAAATGAGTTTACAGTAAACACGTGAAATAAAAATTAACATCTTAACCATTTTAAGAAATTAAGGACTATTACTAATACTCTCAACCTAAAAGAAGTCGTCATCTTACCCTTACTGACGAAGACCACTTGTCTTCGTTAAAATATCTTAGTTACACTTCTCAATTTTCACCGTAGTTTAGGCGTTGATCTTTGACCAAATGGAAGGTAAGCAAAATATATATATATATATGTAAAATTTGGAAGCAGTCCTTCTTTTAAGCATATTTCGTTGAACAGCTGACCGTATTTCGCTGATGTCATTTTCTTCACTAGTTTTTCAAGGTTTCTGAATACCTTCTTCTTTCCTTCACCCAAACGTTCTGAATACCTTCTTCTTTCCTTCATCCAAACGTTCTGAATACCTTCTTCTTTCCTTCATCCTAACATTCTCCAACGTTTGGATGAAGGAAAGAAGAAGGTATTCAGAAACCTTGAAAAACTAGTGAAGAAAATGACATCAGCGAAATACGGTCAGCTGTTGAACGAAATATATATATATATATATATATATGAGTCGTTATCAGCCTTTGGAGCGATTCACATCTTTTCCTGAAGACGAGGACATCGAAATATAGTAGTGAGTTCAGTGATTTCTTTTCTATGTGTTCTTTTTAAATTCTAGTTTATATATATATATATCAATGATCAAATCACAATAAGAAATGGGAAAACAAGACTAAGATCTTTCAACCGTAACAAGCGGTCTTCGTCAGAGTCAAAAACCCAACGTTGGGTTTTTGACTCTGACGAAGACCGCTTGTTACGGTTGAAAGATCTTAGTCTTGTTTTCCCATTTCTTATTGTGGTTTGATCATTGATTGTTATTTCACGTGTTTATGTGAAAGCTTTATATATATATATATATATATATATATATATATATATATATATATATATACTATCAAATCGAAAAGACGATTCAAGCTGAACACAAATCGCGTAAAAAAATGAGTAAAGAAACACAGTTACAAACTCGAGCTTGTAGGTATGTTTCTTTACTCATTGTGTTACTCTTCATTGATACAGTTTCTCTACCACTGATTTTTAAAGTTCAAAGATTGTTTTCTTGAGGATTTTTGATCTAAAGAACTACTTATGTGGTTCTAGAGTGGTTCTAATAGTGAATAACTAAAGAGTTGTTTTCACCTCTTATGTCATTAATAAATTGTTTTTAGCCTTGAAAATGCCAAACAATTTTTGAGTCTTGCAAACATGTTTCTAAAAATTTTAGGCCAATTTCATGCTTGAAGAAATTGAAATTAAAGAAATTGTTACCCTTTTTTGAGAGTTTCTTTAATGTTCTACAGGCTCTTCTTAGTTCCTCGGGGAATAAAAAAATCAACTGGCCCAAACTTTTCTTTTCATTTAAATTCAGTTAAATTCATTTAATTTCAATTAATTCACACATTCTAACACTATTTATATCTAACAATATTTAATAAAACAACGACATGTTTCGGTCTCGTAGACCATCATCAGACTAAGCTTACGAATTTTTGTATTCTCCGAAGAACTGAGAAGAGCCTGTAGGACATTAGAAAAACTCTCAAAATAGGTAACCAAGCATGAAATTGGCATAAAATTTTTAGAAACATATATGTATATATATATAGTTTAACACACATAAAAAAACATAGAGAAATTAAAAGCAAACACTTACAGTCTCTAATTTTCCGTTGAACCGTCTTCAGGAGAGATAGTGCGCTTGGTTTCTCTTATCTCTCCTGAAAACGGTTCAACCAAAAATTAGAGACTGTAAGTGTGTGCTTTTAATTTCTCTATGTTTCTTTATGTGCATTGAGCTATATTTTTCCATTTCGGATCGTATTTTCATCAAAAACAGTGTATTTTATTGTTTATTGTGAAATATTGTTACACTAACAGATGTGTTTAACAATTCCAAATATCATCTAGAATTCAAAAATAATGATATTCTTAATTAAATTAAATATTATAATAAATTAAGAAAGTCATTAAAAACACTGAATCCCGCATTTGGTAACAAAATTTGGAAGCATTAAATTTATTTTCAAGGATAACTGAAATATATTGTTTAGTTATAAGTGAACTGAATTCATCTGGCATGCTACCTTATAATTATTATGTGTTTTTTTTTTACATTACTACCCGTATTTCAGCCAACTGTTTCTTTTAAATACATTTGTGTATAATATGTTTGATAATATATCACTGTTATAATATCAGCTGATAGTAAAAAGACGTCTACAATACCACCTGTCCCGGACTACTTGGACCAAAAAAGGACTTTTCGTTCTCTCCAGTTCCATCTCCTTTCTTTAGATACCTCAAGGACCCGACTAAAAGTATTAATAATGTATAACACGCAACCGGTTATTCTACCAACACCCGCAATACCTTTTTTTTTTTTCCATTCCCAACATAAACCACAGACTCTTCTAAAACCTTGCCTCCGGCATTATGTCACAAGCGGCTAACATTTTCAACAGTTTAAATTAAATTCTTTTTGTAGGAATTACTTTTTCTTCAGTCAAGTATTTTTATTTATTTTTTTTTTTTAGTATTTTGAACCTATCATCTGTATATGGCATCTTCAATTATAGCATTTATCTTTTTTTTTTTTTTTTTTTGGTTGCCAAGAAAACACTTGCGTTCTCTTCATGTTTGAAATGAAAAACACATACTTATCATGAAAAAAAAGAATAGGAATATTAAATGCACTATATTGCCTAACCACTCATTTCTATACCTTAACAGCATTTGAAATGAAAGATGTAGGCAAACCTAAGTAAAACAGACCTTTTGTCAATTTTGGATTCCAGTATAAGTAGTTGCAGAACAATTGTAGAAAAGAGGTTAAACAAATTTCGAGTATCATTTATTATAGATTAACAAAAATCCTTAAAATCTCGATTTATGTACTTTTTCTTACTGACTATGTATGCACAAGAGATTTTAACTCAAGAGCTATGCAATGCTTTACTGTCTGATATTTATTCATGATAAGAATGAGGAAAAGAAACACAAAGTCTTTCCTTTACAAAAGACAACGCGCTACGAACATTTAGTGTTCTTTTTCAAATCACATCTGCAATATAAAATAAGAAAAGAAAATTTGAGACCGAATACAGAAAACTAAATCAAAATATAAACTACTTTAACCTGCTTGCTGAATACAAATGTCTTTGTATAGCACACTAAGTCATATATAAAATTGCTTGTTATGTTTAAAAGATGTTAGTATTTTTTCACATTTCTTATTCTGGTTTAAACGTTAAGACAGATATATAACTCTTTTTAGTTTTTATTTTGATTTAATTTTCTGCGATCTGTTTCACATTTTCTATCCATATTTTATATTGTAAATGTAAACTGAGGATAATCACTAAGTTTTCAAAACACTTTGTTGATTGAAAGCTTGGTTTTGTGAGGAGACTTGTTTTTTTCTTTCCCTCATTCTAAATATAACAGATTTCTTTTTACCAAAAGAAAAAAATATAGTTAAAATATAAACTCAGTATGAGTTTGACTCTGATGAAGACCACTTGTTTTGGTTGAAAGATTAGCCTTTTTCCTGGTTTCTTACTGAGGTTTAGACGTTTATTAAATACAAATTTTTTTTTTAAATAAAAATTTCCTAAAGATTTGCTTCCTTGACAAACATAAAATATTTGAAATTCTTGGACAAGCTCAAACATTTTTATTTTTGCATATTTTTTCTTATTTTCACAGATGTCATTTTTTATTTTTTTTTTGTTATTTATGTACAAATCTTTTAACACAGTGAATAATTGCGAGATTAGAGGTTTTCAGATTATTGTAAATACGTTTGAAACTTAATACGTGAATGTTAGAGCTAGGTTTAACTAGATTTTTTTTATATGCTAGGGACATATGTGTTTGTAGAAATTCAATACTAACAGCCATTCGTCATACAATCAACATAACAAAAAATAATGAGTAACTTTCTTATTAATATTAAAATGTTATTGGTGGTATAGTGTCATATTTCTATGAGTACGTCAAATTCAAAGTTCGAATGCATTAATGATCATAGATTACTTTCATGTGTGGGATGAAACAATTTTTCGCACTTCCCATTGGGATCATCCAGAAGGCAATCAAGTACTTATAAAAAAGTCGTACATAATGTACTTATCAGTACTTGTGAACTTATCTGAATAGTTAATCACTTTCGGTGGGAAGTAGACTTGAAACCAATTGTAACGTATTATTAGAAGGACTCGTAAGCTTGTATACTTTGTGTTTTCTATTTGGTCTAGACATACTTATCAACTTCTAAACTACAATAAGAAATGAGAATAAAGACTAAGATCTTTCAACCGTAACAAGAGGTCTTTGTCAAAGTTAAATCCCAACAGTTGAGATTTGACTCTGACGAAGACCGCTTGTTACAGTTGAAAGATCTTAGTCTTTTTTCTCATTTTTTACTGTGGTTTGAACGTTGATTGTTATTTCATGTGTTTATTGTGAAATCTGTTTATACACTTAGGTACGTGCTATCTACCTCCTTAGTCCAATGTAACAGTACATACCTATCACACTGAAATCATTATTAAAAACTAGCTTAAAAACAAATGAAATATGCTTTTTTTTCTAAAATTATATATATATATATATATATATTACTTATTATTTAAGCAAAATATTATTCCCATAGATTTAAAAGCTACCTAACAGCTTTTCTTCAATCAACAGGAAATGCTTGTTTACAAATTATCTGTAAAATATAAAATGTTTGAAGTTAGTTACAAACAAGTGATCACATGAATTCCAGAGAGTAATTGCTTTTTGAATATTGTTTGGGTTTGACTCATTTGTTGACTAACTTCCTTGAAGATAAATTAATAGAATGTGACAGAATGGAATGAATACTTACTCTTCTAGTTGAATTAAACTGCTTTATGGAAACCATACTGTATTCCACAAATCATTATGTATTGCATAAGAAATCATTTTCCATTCATGCTGGTAGATTAACGATCCCATATATTAACACCGTTCATTCCGATTTTGCTTAGCATAACCAGTATTAGTTATGCCTGCAGATAAATATTTATAATGGTTTTAAATGTCTAAAATCAAGAAACAGAATACAACAGAGGTTAGCATTAACACAATTCTTTTAAGGAGATTGAAAAACAATGTCAATTGCATATTGGGGCAGACATGGTGAATTTAAATCTGCCAAACATTGCCCTGATGGCGTCCCATTCATTATGTATATTCAACTCTGCTGTAATACGGTTTTCAATGGACTCTTGTTCCACTTCTGTTTTCTTTTCTTACTTGCATATCAAATGAGGTTATTATTCAGAAAACGAATTCATTTCGGATAGCCAATTACCGGATCTATTACAAACGGTGCAATTTATCTTTAATAGGAACCGAGCTAACAGCTTACTTAAATCGTTGATTGAAATATTCACAACTATATTTGTTAGTGGGAAAAAAAAAACTTTTTCTCAAGCACTAGGTACATTTCATATAATAATTTAAGAATTACAAACAACAGCTCAGTATTTCTATCACACTTGTTCCTTATTATCATTATGGTGTTAACTTTAACTATAATGACTTATTACATTGAAATAATTATAATAAACGTTAACCTTTAACCATAAACCATAAACCGAAATATTATCGGAAAGTAAAACAAGATCTATCATAAGGTTTTTGCATTAAAATGAAGTCATATTATGGGATTCAGTGTATGTCACAGCCTGCATAAGGTACAACAATAACGTTTTATAATTATCATTTATATTATATTATTATTATTATATTATATTATATAATAATTACCATAATCATCATTTGCAGTTAATACCCCAAATAACTTGAAAGTTCACTGGATGAGGAATGAAATAAAAAGATAAAAATCATTTGTGTGGAGACTTTTGTTTGTTTATCCATTTTATCTCAGATTGAGTTATAATAATTATATCATTGATCCTCTAAGGCTACAATAAATAGTCCTGTAGAAAAAGTAAAAAAAAATATTAAATTCATGCATTTCGTCATTACCACAGAGGTTTGTATTATTAATATTAAACAAATAATATACCGTCTTACCTCGTACACTGCTCTCTGACCGGTTTTGGGTGTCACCCATCTTCAACAAGAACTGATCTCAGATCATAATGATTTCATAATGATTTATGAAAGCATTTGCCTTTCGAATAGGTTGATCACCCTTTCTGCTACGTTGTAAAAATCCCTATAGCCACCACTGGTCTAATCATGCTGTGACGAATAATGGCCTTTATCCTTGTGGATAGGTTACAATTCTGAAAGGTTTCTGGAAAACATAAAATTGAATTATTATAAAATGAGTTATCTTGCATCAAACTTTGATGAAGTCTTAACAAAAGACCAAAATTATTCATAATAAGTAACTCATTTAATTTAAAAGTTGTGCAATCAATGAATGACCATTATTCATTTCGGTATAGTTCAGCATAGGTGTGAACGCATTCTCATACACACAGACACAAACAAACAAACAAAATCTACCGTAAATACTAATTGCATATTTTTGAAATTAAAATTACCATTGGTTCATAAAATAAAATATTCAGAAAATTGTTACCAAAGATTTAAAAAATAAATTTCAGACATACTTATTTATTTTAGTTTAAATAATATTAAAAAAATTAAAGGGACATTTAAAAATAAAATTTATTTAAAAAATTTGAATATTAATTTAAATAAATTTAAATTTTATATTAATGAACTAGTAAAGCGGGTTTGAGAGACTTGGGGACTTGAATCAAAGAGCTCTCTAAGGATTGTATTGAGAGACCTGGACAGAAAACATCTCAGTTTACAGATAGGCTTGCCATTTCAGTCACGCCTTGTGATTTCACTGGCACGCAACAAAGCTAATAAACTAACTACCAGCTCCAAGTCACTAATGCAACGAGGACTCCATCGTCAAGACCGGCTATTATCATTTCAATGGGAATTCCAACGAAGCGGAGTCGTGTTTCAAGACCAGCTATTAATACATCATTAGTCGCTTTTATTGTTCTGCTATTGTGAATAAAATATAATGACAAGCATAAAGTACAATCATATTTCATTCTCATCTATATATTCAAATATCCTTTTTGTAAAAATCATGCAACCTAAATGAGACAAACCATGGACTGAATTTGGTCATGCAATCATGTATAACAGGGAATTTAAGTTGTATCTTCATTTATTATACTGAATAATGAATTCCAGTATGTAACTAATAAATTTCTTGACTCTAAATAACATTCCAAGCTGCAAAAAATTGTTTATTAAAAAAGAAAAGAAATCAAATTTCAAGTAAATTACAAATTTGTAGGAATTTTTAATTATTTTGTTATTTAAGCAAAAATTACAAAAAGTGACCCCAAAATCTGGTTTGGAGCAGTACCAAGACAATAATTGCACGTATTATGTTTTCTTGTTGTTTACTATTTAACATTTTTTTCGTTTGATATTACCTCAGACAGATATCTGATTGGTTGCTAACCCATTTCATAGTGCCCGCAATTCAATATTTTTTTTACTTTTGTTAGTTTTATATGGTTGTTTTTATTTTTACCCATATTTATTTTTACTGATATTAACTAATAATGCCTGATTACTTGAAGGTTTTTTCATCCAACGCATACATTTTCAAACTTAATACATTGTGTATTATCCTAGAGGCCAAGATGTGGCTTATTTCTGATTTACCATCCGTTAGGCATGGGCGATTAAGATCAGCGACCCGTTCTGTCACCCATCCAAGACCTAACCATGCTCAATTAGGTACTAGCCCACTGGAATAGCGATATTTTATCACATTAGTCCAAAATATTTAAACTCGTCAGATATATCGTGAAAGATTAGATCTTGTTAGTTATGTGTTGAAGTTCGTTATTTTCATGAGCGATATTGTCTCTTCTCATACTGAGATTTGGGAGCACTGGTCCATGACTAAGACAATTATGCACAGTTTCATTAGTGTATCATGCAACCCTACCATCACTTTGTATCAACTCTCTTACTCTATATTATTTTGAAAAATATCCTCTTCACCAAATAGTATTACATTTTATATTATTTTAAAAATATTTTTTTATTTTTAACTTAATCAAACTTCAGATAAATATATTATAACAATAAAAAATATTACTAATATTTTATATAACAACAACAAATAATACGTGAAAATGGTGGGTATGATTTACTTTAAAGTGAATTATATTGATATTTAAGAGGCTTATAGTATCGATATTCATTTTGAATCTGCTTAAAAATATTTGGATTGAAATTATAATACATATAAGTAAATTTACTATCAAATATCTTTATAATAAACTTAATTGATTGTTTCATTACCATTAGTTGATTATCATTATGTTACTGTGATATTATGTTGGGTTTTTTGTTCTTTATTTAGCATATACAACTTGGAGTAGAATACTGAGCTGATGGAGTCAAAATGGTTTGAACAAACAAGTCATTTGGATTATGAAGTTACATGTTGCAGTTGATAGGTTCGTATTCAACGCTCACTTGTAAGCTTTCAAATTTAGTGTTCTCTTTGTGCGGCATGTACTGATGATTCGCTGATTATTAGTTATGTGTGAAGCAGCCTTAATAGAATGATTCTTCATTCGAATTCGTAAGTTTTGATTTTGAAGAAGTTTATTACAGCACGGCACATTAACGAATATCTGTCATCATACTTTTTTGCAAGCAGATTGCGAAATAGACGAGTGACTATAGCACTGCGTCTTAAAAAAAAAGATTTTACTTCCCCTCTTCTGTACTCCAGCAGTTCTTCCATTCTTCCACTCTAAAGTACTCCAGCAGTTAGCTTCAACGCCTCCAAGAAGCTCAGTACTTTTGCTGGTCCCAGAGGTAAAAGCTTTTGTATGGTTTTGAGTGTCCTGAAGCACATACCTCTCTGTAGTAAAGTTTTCTTTCAGTCAGTCAGCAGGTGTAACGGTGTTTCTTTCTCTCTTTGCAGAATCTGCATAAACCATCATTGATAATGTCTATGCAGGCTCCCTATGTTTCGGGAGAAAGTAACCTCCTTTCTCTCTCTTCGGGATGGTCTTCTTCGGGTCTCAGGTGCACTTGTGGGAGGTTTCCACTAGTTAGCGCTTTTGGACCCTCTGCGCTTCCGGAGGATGGTCTCCAGACTTCCTTCTTCTTACAGGGGAAAATCCCTGAAGCTCTATCGGTGGTATTTTGTCCGCTCCAGCAGAGCACTGCATACCGGAGTAAGGCTATTTACTCAAGGGGGCCGCCTGGTGCCCTTGAGGTTCCGTTGATAATACAGTAACCCCTGTATCATCCATCCTTCTGCATGGATCGCATAACACCTTAGATTGGGGCTGGGATAAAGGAGGGGATTTGGGGATTAGGAAGGATGGGAAACGAAGGTGGTCAGGCCCAGCCCCTGATCACCTTCTCCTCCTCTTTCGTTTGTCCCTGCATATAGCAGGTTAACAGGGTAGCCTCGTGAAGGCCGAAAGTCGGAGTTGAATGTTAGAGGCGCTTAATCACTCCATTACTACCCCTTTTATCACCTAATTTAAAGATCTAAAGGAGTAGTTCCTAAATTGTTCTTGCTGTGTACTCTTAAAAAAATTTCTTTGTATAAAATATAAAAACAATTAGTTTTATATTTTGCACTGCTCACATCAGTTCAATCCAAATAATAAACCATGGTATTAAATATACTCATAAAACAAAAAATGAGAGATTTTTAAGAAGCTCAAGGAATGTCTTATAAATGAGAAATAAAAATATGAAATGCACTTGAATAATGATATCTTATTATTTACCTGGAATTTTCTCGCGCCCTCTGGTATGTCGTCTTGCATACCATGTTTGTGACCACGGGTCTAATGGAAGCAGGAATTTAATAAACTGGTTCTTGCTTTATAGGTTCTAATAACTACAGCTAATATTATATTGAAATTAGAAGTATACGCATATATGGTTCTTATAAAAACCCCACTCTTAATGGTATGAAAGGGGCTAGGTTAGCTCAGTGATTAACGTACTCGGCTCTGGGCTGGTAGTCCGGGGTTCGATCCCCACCTGACTCTCCATTTATTTACGAGGGGAGTGAATAACTCTGAGTACGTCGTCCCTCGGAGAGGAAGTTAAGCTATCGGTCCCGAGCCTGCACGATGTCAGGTACTCGTTAAAGATCCCTACTCGAAATGCACTTGAGTTAGGCAAAATTTAGGACTCCTAATGTAGAATCACCGATCAAACAAAAAGCCGGTAAACGGCTGACGTTATCACCCGCTAGGGGATCGGTTTAAACAATAAAAAAAAAGAAAGAATGAAATAGTAGAAACTAAGAGCAGTTGTACACTCGTTGGAAGTATACCCGTATGCGGTTTTTTAAAAACCACTGTTAATGGTATGAATACGACAAATGCAAAAAATACGACTTCAAAGCCTTGGTTTAATACACTTCTTAAATGCAATCTGTTACAATGATTCAGATTTTACAAATGAGACAAACTAAGTGCCCTTGATAAGTCTTCTACTTTCATTATAGTGTTTAATTTGTTTGCAAAACTGTTCTATCATTCGTTGCTTTATATCATGCTTTTCTTTTAATTTAATTTGCACCCATATTTTTATATAACCGTGACAATAACATGTTTATTTGTTTTCAACGCCAATATTCGCAGAATTCACAGATTGATTTGGGGTTCTCATTTTAGTTATCGAAGAAACATATTAACGACTTAATTCTTTAATGGGTGTCTTAAATTTGGTGATACACAAGCTTATATGATATTTCAATCACAAGAGAATAAGGCAAATAATAGAAATAATTCCTCTGAGACCTTTGACTTTATGTAGTCAGAGAGCAAACAAAGTAAAAATAAACAAAGTATCATAAAAATTATGCAGAAGGAGGGTAACGAAAGAGGTAGAAAATTCAAGTGACAATATAGATAGATAAGAAAAAAATACCCAATAAAATTAAACAATACCGGGTAAACAATAGGAAAAAACGAAACAAGAATACATGGAGAAAGAAAATAAATTAAAGGAAACATTAAGTTATATGATTAGAATCAACAATTCGGCCAGTGTTCATGTCCAAAGACTCATTTTGAAGATCACCCACAGGTCCAGTTGTAGTTGTAAGCAACCCTTTCGGTTGCAGTGTCTGTCCCATAAGGAAACATACATAGGCCGAACATTAGGCCCTTTGTGATACCACACAATGAAGATTGATTGTACATTGGGAGTCCTAAATTATGTCTAACTCAAGTGTATTTAGAGTAGAGATCTTTAACACTTGACACTGTACAGGCTCGAGACCAATGTCGTGCCCAGATTTATCAGCTCCTATATGAATAAATCAAGCGCCAAGTGGGTATCGAACCCTGGATCCACCTTTTCAAAGGCGAGTACCTTAACTACTGAACCAATGTGGCCCTCTACAAGTCCAATTTACTTATCTACGTTTTGAATCAAGATGATATTTGCAGAGATATTTAACAAGTTTCCCGAACCAATAGATTTACCTTCTCTTCTAGGGATGATACTCCAATATTTTTCTCTTACAAATGAAAAATATTGTGACATGGCTACAATGTGCATATCATACTTCATTACAAAGGTTTTACACAACCACTAGACCATATGTGACCCCACAAAATATTTCTATAATTCTTTCTATTTAAATAAATACAACAAATGTTCACAGATCCTTGTTTACAGACGTTATTTCAGTAAATGAGAAGAGGTTTTAATTTTTTTTATATTTTTGTATAAAACACACTATATTCTTTAAAAAATGTAGATAGGGGAATAGAAGGTGTTTTAAAATGATATTGCGCTGAATCTGTTTTAAACACAGACACAACATACTTGCCACGCATGGAGAGTTAAAATAATTGGCTTTCTGCCTCATACTCGACGACTACGTGAATTCCACCCGCACATTGTCAATCAACCCGCACTGGGACAGGTGTTCAGCGGGAGGCCGCCAGCCACTATGACCAACCATGCATGCATTAAAAATACCCACAAAACAATCCGTCTATGTAAAAAAAATACTTGGGCATTAAGTAAATAATCTCTATATTTATGACATTTGTAGTTTACTGTTTATTATACCACAGGACAGTAAAGGGCACTATGGGATAGCAACATAGTAAGCTCCCTGTGGCTATCTATGCCACGCTGATGCAACAGTCACGGTGCCTGCTTGAGCTCGGCAAAAAAACACACCACTGATGATACCAAATTAACCTTGAGAGCTTCTGCGAAACTCACATTTGGTTATTTAAAGCTCCTTAAATATCAAGTTTAAACATTAACTACTAATTTTATTTTTTCATTTTTCTTTATATTCGTAATTTTTCTAATAATTTATTATATAAATTCATTTACTTTGCATTATCCATTGTCTATCATCATCTGCTATTTCCATTTTATTTTTTATCTTAATCTATAATTTTCTTTCATTATTTTTCTCTATTTCCCATTACTTTCGCTGTCTCCATCATAACGTTGGTCGTGTTTTCCATGAGAAAAGAACATGGGCAGGCATGGACTATCCATAGCTTATCCTGTAACTACTTAATCATCAGAGATCTGTACATCAGGAACGTCTGGATCTCTTCATTTTCTCTATTGATCTCTACCTGACGATGAAGCCCTCTTCAAATATTGGTTATAGTAAACATTTACTTCTATTGGGTGTATGTTTTTATAGTTTTATATATATGTATATTGATAAAACTACAGTTTATCATACAGTGTTGTTGAAATCCACAGACTATTTTTTTTTTAAAATAATTTGTAATGTAATACTTAGTTGTTTCTGTTTCAAGAGTTATACTTCTGCTTATGAAAACCGGTTTTAAACAAAACCAAAACGTTGGCAATGAGAGTTTAATTTGAACCTGAAGAACTAACCGAGTCCTGATAAACATTAATATTAATAATTATAATAATTAATATTAATATTAATAATAATTAATAATAATAATTATTATATATATATATATATATATATATATATATATATATATATAAATATAACTTTAAATTACACAAAGCACGACACAGAAAAAAGAATAAAAAGAACACTTACAGAATTCAATATTTCGAACTGTTGTTCGTCATCAGGAGTAAACTAGAAGAGAGGACGAAGTGAGAGAGATCTCCACACATCGAAGAACGGAGCGCATATATATATATATATATATATATATATATATAATAATCGAATCAGACAGTTCAACAGACTTTTAAATAAAAACCAAATAAAAAGAAGATAGCACACAGATAGACAGGAATAACTCACTTCTATATTTCGACCATCGTCATCATCAGAAGTATAAGAGTCCCACAGAAAGGTAGTGCGGCAACTCCGGTGCTGTATATATATATATATATACTTTTAAACGTAACAAGCGGTCTTCCTCAGATTCAAAAACCCAACTGGGTTGAGTTGAGACTCAGAATAATCCAGTTGGGTTTTTGACTATTCCGAAGACCCTTTAGTACGATTGAAAGATCGTAGTTTTTTTTCCTCATTTCATATTGTGGATTGATTCTTGATTGTTATTGCACGTATTTATTGTGAAATCTCGTTATATATATATTTATATATATACTCTTGATAAAACTCTTGATTGTGAATTAGAAATATAACTTCTCAGGACTCGGTCAGTTCCTCAGGTTTAAATTAAACTCTCAATGTTGACGTTTTAGTTTTTTTAACTTTTTTATAGGTAAACAAAACATAAGAAATAATACAATCATTCCGACATAGATAAAATCATAAAAAAATACAATATGAATTTTAGATAACAAGCAACTATGAAAACTTACATAAGAATAAAATTTCCTCTAGAACTACAGTAAATAGAGAAAACACACTTACAGTTTTTAATTTTCGGTTTATCCGTCATCAGAAGAGAAGAAATAGGGATGCCAAGCGCACTTGCGAAGAAACAGTGGAGAACAACATTTTGTCACAGGAGTACCTAGTTTAAGGAAAGAAAGAAAAGTAAACTAGAAAATTATGAAAACTGAAAAATAACAATAAACAATATGACGCTAGAAAAGATAAATATATATTAATGAAAAAGAGGCAAAATAATTATTAACAAATATTATAAAAAATATTACAAATTAAATGTAAAAATAATAAAATATGTTAAATAAATAATAAGTTCAAAGGTTGAATTCAAAGTGGTTTATGGGTTCCATAACAAAGTAAATAAGTACAAAAATAAATAAAAAAAATAAAATAAAATAAATATATATTAATAAACAAATTTTCATGAAATAAAAAATTCTCTAACGCTTTTAACGAAGTTTATGTCATATATATATATATGAAGCCCAAAATCACAAGGAAAAAACAAAAGAAATAAATGCTCTGATACCTTTTACTTTATGTTATCAGTAAATTAAAAAAAATTTTTCCTGTTACCTTCTTCTTTCTTACTTTGTTTGCTCTCTGATGACATAAAGTGAAAGGCCTCAGAGCATTTATTTCTTTTGTTTTTCTTTTTCCTTGTGGTTTTGATTGATTGCATTTCATTGATTGCACACATGTCTAATTGTGATGTTTCTGCAAACAAATATATACATTATAGGTTAAAACAAATTCAGATTGTTTACTTTGAATGGGCGTTTGTTTAATATCTATAAAGTTTCAAAATGGAAATATCAGTTTTTATTTAAATATCAGTCGTAATCTAGTTATGCTTCTAAAAGAAACATCTTTCTTTCAAAAGTCATTCTTCTAGAAGAAAAGACTCGTAAAATGATTATTCTACTGTGATTAAACATGTGTACATTCAATACTAGAAGAACAGACATATATCACTGTAGATAAATCTAATAATTATGTAAGAGTTAAGAGGCGAGCAGGTCTCGTGCATCCTGCGGCCGTAACTATCTTATCGTACATGCCCTAGAGCTTGTTATGCAACAATAAGTGTAAACTCTCGTATAAATGAATTTATTTATACTTCTTTAAAGAATCTCTAGTTATATTATTAAAAAGTTACCGCTTCACCGGACCAAAAGCTTCATCTTGTAAAGATAGCATCTAACAGAACAGACCACCGTCACATATTTACATACATTTATAAATCTTACATTCTGACTTTTAATATTTATTTAAAAGGTTTGAAATAGATAGAGTTAACATTTTTATCGTTTTTAATAGAACTTTAGTTTTACATATTGAACACAGTCTATGATCAACTTTGATGAATATCACTTTGGGCAGAAAAAGGAACATTCTACAGCATATTTAAGGTCAAAATAGTGTGCATACTGATATTATGATGCTTGCTTGATATCAAATGACATAAGCACTTAACACAGCCACATCCATCAACTGCAGCTACAATTTAATTTTTTTTTTTTTTTTTTTGTAAGGAAGTGAAATGTATTTACACACATACTGCTGGACTCCCAGATAAACCAGACTACCAACTAAAACACCCCCTTTTCTTCTAAAACTATTATTATTATTATTTGAGAGTAATCATAGCACTGTGTCTTAAAAAAGAACTATTGGACTTCCTCTCTTCTGTATTAAAGTACCCCAGCAGTTAGCTTCAACGCCACCAGAAGTTTTTTTTAAAAAACTGAATATATTTTTCGTTTATTGCATTTGTAACCTTAAAGATAATGGCAAAATTTCAAAATTCTAGAGTTAGTAGTTTAGGAGAAAAAAATGTTGTCTAAAAACAGGTTTTTGGCAAAAAAAAAAGTGACTTTCCCGTCATACATAATTCCTCCCAAAAAATAAGGATTATGTACACTATAGGGCCCATTTTTGTGTAAAATATCAATTTGATCCATCAAAGATTATGGACCGTAGCGTGGTAACAAGCAATGCTAACGTACACACCTGCCCACTCACCCACCAACACACACGCAGACATCATCGAAAAAACATCATAAAACGACTTCTGGGACCTCAAAACATATAATTCCGTGAAAATCTCGAGATCGAATTTTTTCACGATCACTATACTTTACTTATAGTAAAATAAAAATGGACAAAGAATAAGAAATACCGGGTTTACAATTATTTTATGTGGGTATACATCTTCCTTGGGACACCCTACAGACTTTGTAAAATCAAAATATTATTACGCGATTTAACCTATAGCATACTGATGTAAAACATATTGAAATGGGCAAAAAACAAAAGAATCTTCATATTTTCTAAAAATAAATAATTGAAGTAGAGCCATAAAAAACTGAAATTGCGGACTCAAGTCCGTTAGGGGAAGTGTTTTAAGTTGGTTTTGTTGGGTTGTGGCAGCCGCTGCTCCCAGCTAATCGCACAGTTAATTAGCCTCCTAGACCTCTGCCTGCCGCCGTATAGAGCACAGTCCCACCATTAGTTACTCGCTAATTGCTCCCATGCAGCTTGCAATTCATTTAGAAAACACCATTTTTTATATATTTATTATCTTGTTTATTCCACATGTAGGTTATTACAAAAGTTAAATTGACCTATCAAAACTATTTCCTTCTTGAAATAACATTTTTCATATCAAGATAACAATGAACAATATGTCAATGATTTGAATCATAATTCATTAACTCTATCAGAATCATTGATTCAATGAATTCTGATTCAATCATTGAATCATAATTCATTGTCACTGTTAAACAAGTTTCATGAAATCAATTTTTTTTTAATAAGCAAATAAAAAAAATTTCAATTTTGAATTCATATGTAAATATAAAATCCTAATGCAATAAAGACAACATTGGGATGAAAATTTCTAGTAAATTATTGTAACTAGCTGAATGTTAGTAGACCATCTGGATTTCCAAACGCATGTTTGTTAGTGCGATTTGGTCATTGCGTCTATTGGTAACTGGGTGTTTATTATAATAATTACTTGTTTTAAGGTACTCTACTGATCAGTAATATTCTGTACTACTTGTAGTGGCAGTGGTAATCTCTAGTCTGATGACTACAGATATACAAATGAGCGCAACCAAATGATTTCAACATAATACTAGGCTAGTAATAAACATAGTTATTAACGATTGTTTGCATTTATTACGAGTTTGTATGTTCACTTTACTGCTTACGTTTTCAAACCTTGTACTTCTCTTTTAAGCTCACAATACTTTGATATTGTTTTCCTATTTTGATTCAAACTTTCCATTGAAGTATGTTCTGCCTATCTGAGATCACATGTATTATGTACGTATCTGTAGTACATGTAAATCATTCACGGCTATCACAACATACCTAATGTGTAATTAAGTATCAATTGCAAATTAATTCACATTGATTATATCATTATCCTTATAATCATTAAAGGATAATGTAAATAACAATGTAATAATAAAGGATACAAGGATAATCATAAAAATAAGTTTTTAGATTTAGTTTCACTGTAAATGTAAAAATGTATATATTGTTACAATTTGTAACAAAAGTAAAAAACATTTTTTCCTATTGTTTATTGCTTTTGAAATTTTGAAATGAACTTGACATACTTATTAAGTAGTACCGATTCGTTTGGTACCCTACAAATTTGTTAGCCTTTTATTTCTGATGATAATGCGTATTTTTATATTGATGAAACGTCACATATGAATTTTGATACGAATTGATTTGTTTGAATATTAATAATCGATGAAAGAGAATTATTCTGCCTACAGTCATAATAACCAACTCATTATAATATAACATGTTTCGAGAACATGCTTGATTCTCAAAAACATGATCCAGTTATTATGATGACGTTATGCCCACTGAGGAGTATGGCGCCAGAGAGAGGACTTGTGTTTCATCCTATAATCAATATGATCTTTAGTTTAAGAGGTCATAACTGATGATTAATCATCTGTCAAACCTGTTCTCCCTCCATTACCTGACAATGGAGGTCACCCTGACCTGCAGGTACTGTTTGTCTGACGCTCCATCAGCCTGTTACTTCGTTACAAAATATAGCTCTATACAATGAAAGTGTAGAAATCACAAGTAAATGAAGTTATATCAACATTCTTCAAAAAAAAAAAAAAAAAATCCATGAAATACATGTTGGCACCATAAAAGATTTGAAATCATTCAGTTAACATAAGTTGCTACCACTATCTCGTAGGATACAAGCACAAATTTTTTGTCATCGAATCAAAGAGTATAAAATTTTCACAAAATTTGCTTTTTTTCCTAAAAAGTACTGTTTTCAATCATACAGCACTCTGAGTCAAATAATACAAAAAGTTAAAAAATGAAACCAGGTTGACAAGTTACTACATTTTTTCAACCAAACTGCATTTTTAGTCAACGTATACAAAAAGTTGACTAATTGAAACCAAGTTGACGAGTTACTAGTTTTCAATCATACTGCAGGTTTAGTCAATGTATACAAAAAGTTGAAAAAATGAAATCAAGTTGAAGAGTTTCTATATGTTTTCAAACATACTGCAATTTTTGTCAAATTATACAAAAAGTTCAATAAAAGAAACCAAGTTGTCAAATTGCAACTTGTTTTCAATCATGCTGCACTTTTAGTCAACTTATACAAAAAGTTGAAATAATTAAACAAAGTTGACAAGTAATTACTTGTTTTCAATCATACAGCAATTTTAGTTAAGTTATACACAAAGTTGAAAAAATGAAACCATGTCATAAGTGTTTTTGATATAGTGATATTAAACAGAGTCTCAATACTAAAAATTACGAGTTTTTTTTTACTTTGTAATTTATTGAAAATTTATTAAAATACCTGATGACAGTAGTTGAACTTAAATGAAAGTACTCATTTCGTGGAACCATGGAAAATGCAATGGCATTGTTTTTCGCGATATCGAAGATATCAGTGACAAATTTGATAATTTAATCTATGTCAAGGTTTGTGTTATGACTTTACGTGGTAGGGTTGACTTTGGTCAGTAATTTTTAGTTAAAGGTTGGCATCTTCCACATAAGCATTGTGTGCTTTGCAGTTTAAAGACGGTCATTCTTGGGTCACCCAAATAAAACGATAAAAATGTTGGTTATTTTCGAGATCAAAGTTTTTTCATTTTACCTTCGCTCTTTAGTATGGATTTTTTAAAGTTAAACTCCTGCCCTTGAAAACTGGTACTCACTAAGGAAGTGAGACCCTTTTCCTCTTCCAGGTCGTGGTTGAGGGAGGGGGGGGGGTCCTTAAGGATCCTTGTAGTCCTTAAACAGTAGACCTAATAGGTGTCGGCCAGTGTAAAGCTAAAGAGAGTGCGACTAACATATTGTGAGGTATAGAATATATTTAATTGAGTCCGTAATAATGAATGTCGGTTTATTTTTTTTAAATAATCTATTCGTTGTTGTGAGGAGGCTTGGTTTAGCGACTCGCAGCCTTCCTTTGAAGTTACTGAAGCCAGCCGAGAACAGTTACAGCAGCCAAGCAAGTCACAATAGGAAGCCGAGAGGACAAAGGCATTGTCTATAACCTTGGCAGGGCTCAATGCTGTGGCCCACATTTCGACACAAAGACTCCGTCTTCCTACCTCCCCAAGCGGCTTGCCCGCCTCACTCTCATTTACCAACCACACGCTCATTTGCCTTGTCACGTCACCTCCACCTTCCCTTCTTATTAACAATGTCACCACCATGTGCCAAATAAAGGCATAACAGTACAATCCTTGAGTCACTCTCTGCTTTATATCGACTCTGCTTAGTGATATACTTGAGTTATATTTTTATTGTTTAAACCGATCCCCTAGCAGGTGATAACGTCAGTCATTTACCGGATTTTTGTTTGATTAGTGATTCTACAGACTCTACATTGAAAGTCCTAAATTTAGTCTAACTCATGTGCATTTCGAGAAGGGATCTTTAGTGAACACCTGACATCGTACAGGCTCGGGATCAACAGCTTAACGTCCTCTCCGAGGGACGATATGCTCAGATTTATTCACCTACCGCATAAATAAATCGAGGACCAGGTGGAGATCGGACCCCGGACTACCAGCCCAGAGGTTGGTACGTTAACTACTGAGCTAAACTGGTCTCTACTTGAGTTATAAAAACTATATTAAGTCCTAAAAACATTTAATATCCATTACACAATAAAATATGTCAAATTTAATTGCACTCATAATACCTTAAGCAATTCTTTGACAGATCATTTATGTCAAGAGGCTGAATGTTCTAGGCTTCAGTCCAATTTTCTCAAATACACAATAAAAGAAATAAACTATATACACAAAAATAACACACAGAAAAGGAATTTCAGACACTCACTACTATATTTGCATAGCCTCGTAATCAGGAAGATAGATGTGAGTCGCTCCGAACACATCGTCCTCGAAGGGTACATTAAGCCGTCAGTTTTCAGCCTTCACTATGTCAGATACTGCTGAAAGATCCTGGCTCTAAATAAAATAAATGAGACCAAATTTAGGGCTTCCAATGCAGAAGGAAGCGACCTGGTAATGTGGCTGACCTACTAAAATGGGTGGCAAATATTAAATGAGCTGCAATACAATAATGAGCCTCTCTAAAACACTACTAAAATGTGAAATCCTATATATTATTGAGAAATAACAAACAAACAACAATAATTTAAAGTCTGACCGGGTTATTTAAAAACTCTTTTGGCTTTGCAAACTGTCAACTTTGATATATGATTCATTCATTTATCACATGAACATGAGTTTTGCATATATTTTTACGTTACATGAATTCGAAATTAATTAAATTGGTATGGTACATAAATAGATGATACATGATACATCGCTATATCACTTTTGCGTTTAGAGATGACTAAACGTTAATATTTATAATGAAAAATATTTATAATGAAAAAAAAAAATATTAAATAAATAACGAATTTGAATTTTTTTTAATTATATTATCTAAAATTCAAATAAATTTAAATTTTTAAAATTAAACTATCAAGTAAAAATGGTTGTAATTAATACTATTCTGTAGGAGAATGTCTATTAATTTATTCTTATACGCAGAAATTTACAAAAGAATTATTTGTAGTACTTTAGCTTGACTGTAATAAAAATGAGTACCAAGTAATAAATGAGCCAAACATTTTGTCACTCCAATAGCTCTAAAGGTGAAAGCAATTCAAGTGTCACCCTTTGAAAGATTACTATCATTATAAATATAATTCTTAACATCATCACAAGAATGAAGTGTAAGTGATTGAAACAGTAATAATCCATACACTGAAAAAAACTACTGTAAAAATTACTATGTAACAACACCCAGTGAATGATAATATATGAAAACAGGTAAACAATTAATTTTCCAGTGTTTAGAAAATTTTGATTCTATCAAAGGAAAATGTGTTTCCAATAAAATTTGTACAAAAAGTTATGTATAATATACCAGATATTTTTATTAATATCCAAGTCATATTAAAGATATTAAAGTCACTTTTTTTTAAAGTATTTTGCTATTTTTTTCATATATTATATCATTAACAAGATTTCACATAAACACATGAAATAACAATCAATGATCAAACCACGATATGAAATGGGAAAAAATGACTAAGATCTTTCAACTACGACAAGCGGTCTTTGTCAGATGTTGGGTTTTTGATTCTGACGAAGACCGCTTGTTGTGGTGAAAGATCTTAGTCCTTTTTTCCCATTCCATATTGTAGTTTGATTATATGAAGTCATATATATATATATAACAAATTCAATAATATATCAACCGTTGGATAGAATAGGTGTATAATGTAATCGGGATTCGGTCAATTTTCCAGGATCAAAATCAAACTCTCAATGCCGAAGTTTCGGTTTTATTTAAAAGTAAATCCGATAAAAAATAAACGTAAAAGTAGTTTATTAATTGTAATCAGTTAGTCTGGTCCAAGTTTTTGACCAGTTAAGATGTTAGTTCACTAACTAGAATACGTTGGCAGCAGGTCTTCTCTTAAACATATGTGTTTGAAATTTGCAGCAGCTTCTGCACTCACTAGCTTTGCGCTGGTAGCCTCGATCCTTCGGGCGATTCTTCTTTCTTCTGGCTGCAGTTGCCATAACATCTGTGTTTGTAACTGCCTCGCAACCAGCCTCCTTCTATACTCTAATGTTTCTTTAGAGTCGCGTGCTCTTGACTACAAGGCATGCTCTACCTGATGATGACCAACGTTTATATGGTCGAAAGCTCGGAAAATATCAACGATGTCTCTAGGACAGATGTTATGGCAACTGCAACCAGAAGAAAGAAGAATCACCCGAAGGATCGAGGCCACCAGCGCAAAGCTAGTGAGTGCAGAAGCTGCTCCAAATTTCAACCATATATATATATATATATATATATATATATATAGTTATATATATATATATATATATATAGTTGACTGTCGTCCCTCCGTCAATTCACTTCTTCTCCTGAGGACGACCGCCATTACGGTCGAAATATTGAAAAGTGAGTCTTTGTTGTGTTTCTGTTTATATGTCACAGCTTATTTTAATTGGTATATATATATATATATATATATATATACATTGTCACAATATAAAATAGCGACCACACAGAACTTGACAAAAGATAACACATTACAAAGAGTAGGTCCCATTAAATTAATACAAAAAGTACTACCTTTTATTAATGCAACTTTTTAAATACTAATATTTTTTTTAGACTTTATACGAATAACTTTTAAGTGTTTGTTATACTGAAACTTGACTAGAACTATTTAGAAATATTTGATCAAAATATCTACTCGATTTAGTTGTAGTTATCAATCCATTTGTTCAATTTTATAGAATGAACGTCACACAAACCCTATATTTCTGTTTTTATAGATTCATCGTCAGTCTGGGCTAGAGGTTTCCAACATTTACTGATTATGGACCACCTGTGTGTTATCTTATCAGCTGTAACCTTACCATAAACCCTTTATGGAAATATACATTTTCGACATAAATTATTTGACTTATAATTGGTTAATTACATATATTTGAAGTTCATTATTTAACGTGAATTGTAAATAGATAAATTTTCTTTAAGTTTTTACGAAAAAAAATAAATTTAAACATTGCGCATAAAAGAACAATATAAAATTGTAAAACATAAATCATTGTGATAAATTACTGAGAATATTATAGCTCATGTTTAATGTTAATATTTGAATATATAATAGTTAGTTGGCTAATTTATTAATATATTGTTGTTAAAAATATAAGTAGTTGTAATATATCAAAAATATTATATTGATACATATGAATTTTTCACGTACTCTCAAGTTAGTATTTTTTGATTTGTGGACTCCTTTCAAAGTTCTGTGGACGAAAAAAAAAATTCATGGAATCATTTAATTTAAACAGAATATACTAGCAAAAAGAAAATAATTTTAAACGAAGTAATATAAATATTTTTTTATTGTTAATAAAAAATAAGGACGATTTTTTATGTGAAATAATGGATGATTTTTATAAGTCTTAAGCTTTAATTGTTTTTATTGATGAAATAGGATCTTTTTTTTTCTGATATTATTCTATAAGGAGAATTTGTAACGGTTTTATTGCTGTCAGGGTTTTATTAAGCATATTAGAAACTGTGTTATACTATAATATTCATGACTGAAGCGAATATAACTTCCTGACAAATTCATGGAGGCATTGTAAAGAAACAATGGTCTTGAGAGATGTTTCTTAACAGGAATCTCATATGAATTGCCTCTACTTTAAGGGGAGTGGCAGGAATTCTGTAGGAAGACAAGTGTTTCAAATGATCAGTTGAAAAAGAAATAAAAAAAACAACAACGACTTCGCTATGACAGATTGGGAAATGAAAAGATAAATGGTTATTGCTGTCGAAGGTATGATAGTTATCTTTGCAAGGTGTTTGGCGAATGTTGTGTAGGCTGTTTGTCAACGATATTCAAGTCATTTTAAATACTGCCTAAAGGAATTACAACATTTCTCAAATTCTTGGAATAAAAATAAAATTACCGTAATTACTTTAATACCCATAATCGGTGACATTTAAGTTGTTGTGTTTCTTATAATTACTTCAATACTATCGTAACAAAAACTTCAATCATTTATTCAATCCCTGGGGGGTTTTACTATTTACACATTTCAAGCATTTGTCTATAAACTTTATACAGTAACTCAGGGTCAACATCAGCTTTAAAGTTATACAACTAGAAACAATTTGAAATGGATGAGTGAGTGAGTATGTATTCAAAGATTGTGGCCACACTACGGTCCAGAATCTGTGAAGGATCAAACTGATTTTTGACAGAAATATGGGCTTTATAGTGTAGATCAGTGTTCCCCAAAGTGGGCGGTACCGCCCCCCTGAGGGCGGTGCTTTGATATCGCAAAAATATATCAAAATGCCCCCTGCATTACCAGGGGGCGGTAATGCAAAAAGGAGAGGAGATTCTATTTCCTTAAATTGAAAATGTTCATGCAATATAATTTCTAAATTTAAGTGAAAACACGACATGTAAACTTCTAGAAAACGGTTTCTTAAAATTATTTGTTTTGATAATTCATTTTTATGTTAAAAGTATATTCTCATCTAAGTTTCTTTTATTGTGTATTAATTCTTTTGCATAAATATGCTATGAAACAATACATCTATTGAATTCTAAATAAATATTCGATTAGTAATTATTTTAATTTAATTATTAAAATGTTACTCATTTGGTTATTTAGTCTAGAAATCTGATTATTATTCAAGGGTGTTGAGTTGTAGGTTTATGGAACCAAGGGGGTGGTCACTCGAAAAAGTTTGGGAAATACTGGTGTAGATGAACACTATTATTTGAGAGCAATCATGCATGAAGGAAAAGTCACTTTTTCGGCAACAAAACCTGTTTTTAGACTACATTTTATTCCTCCTAAACTACTAATTCTAGAGGTTTCAAAATGTTGGTATTATTTTTGAGACTACAAAGGAATGAACGAAAAAATCCTCAAATTTTTAAAACAATAGTAATTTTTTTTTCAATAAAATGTAAAAAAAAATCACTTATAATTCAATCTGAAAGAATGTGAGAGCGATAAAAACCATATCATCCAACGAATCAAAATGAAGCTATACCTAAAAATTGAACATTCTGTGGAAATGAGTTGAAATAATTTTTTTAAAAAATTTCATTCATCAAAGGGGTGTTACATTCTGTTTTCAAAAAATGTTTTTTTAACACTAAATAACTCACTAAAAAACCATAAATTTTCCCAAAAAAAATGAAAAAAGTATATAAAAAACATTAATCGAATTTCAAGCACGGCAAAGAGCAATAAAGCTATAAAAACTGAATTTTGATCCTGGACTTATGGTTTACTAGTTGTGCTTGTCATATTTGTTTACATTTGTTTTCTTTGTTCACAATAGCTTAGAAATATTTGAGTAAATTCTCTGAAATTCAATTATTGTGTAGAGATTTAATGAAAAATGTTTAAATAATTTAAAAAATTAATATTATATGTAAAAGAATCAATTCTTAATGTAAGAAATCAACTCCAATCAAACATTTAATTCCTGATGATTTCCATGGTATGATGGATAATTTCCATAAATTATATAAAATTCTGTAATATTAAGTAAATTCCAAATAATGTTGAATTATGTAAAATTGCATATGCCCCGTCATTGGTATTACACTCGTGGTGTCTGTGGTTCCATATCCAAGAAGGATAGACTTGCAAGGGCCATGGATACGTAAGAAACAGTGTCTTCTTGGGTGGTTGACTCTGGAACAGCAAGAGGGAGCTAGACCCTCAACCTTACTACTCGTATTGGATATGGTCCATCAGTCGGGAAGTGGACTTAATAACTGGCACTCACTTAGGCGAGGCCTGGTCCTGGGCTTCTAGGTAATTCTCTTTGGGGAATTAGCAAACCGAATCCTAATGAAGCAATGGTAGTCATAAGAACAGAAAGTGGTCAGTACATCTTGACTACATTCAGTACTGGGATTCAAATTTTTTAAGAACCGGTTTGTGCGAACCGGTGGTTAAAATATTATGAGTTCGGAAACTAATTGTTTAGTTGTATATAGGCTATACACATGCGCAAATTACGTTGTCATACATACACAAGTTATATGAGTCACGCAACACTTGTGAAGTTTGATAGTGGGCTAATTAATACAGGTCTGAATAGGAGTTTACGTAATTTTAACAACCGGTTCGCTGAACTCATAATATTTTAAGCACCGGTTCGCACGAACCGGCTGAATCCCGGTGAATTCCATCACTGACCATATGATATTTACATAAGCGCATGTTATGCTTTGTCCTGTACCAACATAACCCACTCGTACAAGTTAATGTTTAGATGACTGTATATAGATGTATTAAATACTGAAAATTTAGGGCTTTTAGTAGGTAATCAGCCAGTTTTGAATTAGCTCATGTTTGGTACCAGCTGTATATTTACCTACTTTTCGTCTCCCAGTGGTCCTGTAAGACTGACTGTTTCTGCTCGGCCTCCACCGAGGCTATATTCCCGTCTTTACGTAAGTCTCAAAAATTACAAGAAAAAAAAATTGAACAACTTTTTTTTCCAATAAGTTTCCAAATAAAATTTTCTATGGATTGTTGGTCAAAGAGTTATGGTTTTCAATAATAATTTATTGAAAATTTGTACTATGGATAGTAATGGGTTTACAATTAACTTTTACGCTAATAAATGGATAAGATATAGCCGGTCGAGTGAAACAAAGAAGAAAACTTGTAAGGTAAGGTGTTTTATTCTTTTGTAATAGTTAGTAACAACCTATATCGTGATAACTTTAACATTATTATTTCATCATATTATAGTACGAATATTGCTTTACCATTAGTAATATATTAGCAATGATCATATCCCTCCAAACTTGTTTGTTTTAAATCATGATACTGTGTTTACTCCTAAAAGTCATGTTCATGAAATAAAAAATAAAGTTACATTACATGTATTTTAATATAAATTATTTTAAATTACTTAATGAAAGTAAAGGTAATTACTTAATGCATGTATGTAAACTTTGTATGATTACCTTATTTACAGAAATATAATTATGCCTACATTGATAACATTTGCCTGCATACCAGTATTATATATATACTACCATGAAGATGTTTGACCACAGTACGGTCGTTTATCCGCAATTAATCATAACTGGTTAGTTGATCACAGATCACCACTGAACAGAGTGTTCGACCACAAAGCTAAACAGTGACCTTAGGACAGGTCAGTTGACTATAGACACCTGCAGTGACTAAAAAACTTGGTACTTGATCACAGAATGGGGTACTTGACCACAGAACAGGGTGCTTGACTACAGAACGGAACGGTTGATCACAGAATTAGACGGTTGTCTACAGAACAGGGTAGTTGACCGCAGAACAAGGCGGTTGCACGCAGTTCAGGGCAATGCCCTTGGGCACCCATTGGAGAAAAGAATCCATATGGAAGTATATAGCTTAAAAAATTTAAAACATTTTCTCTGGTGAATGAAAGGTCGTTAGAAAGGAGGAAAACATTAGTCATAAGGCCATGAATGCTGAGAATGCGCTAACTTCAATGACAAATATATAAATCAAAGAGATAAAAGAAGAGTTAAAGTAGAAAAAAAACAGTATTGTGACATCTTTACTTCGCTGAAACATCTTAATCCCATTCCAGATGTTCCACTGTAGTTTAGACGTATTATACATATATAAAAAGATTTCACATAAACACGTGAAATAACAATCAATGATCAAACCACAATAAGAAATGGGAAAACAAGACTAAGATCTTTCAACCGTAACAAGCGGTCTTCGTCAGAGTCAAAAACCCAACTGCTGTCAGTTGGGTTTTTGACTCTGACGAAGACCGCTTGTTACGGTTGAAAGATCTTAGTCTTGTTTTCCCATTTCTTATTGTGGTTTGATCATTGTATTATACATATATACACATTCAGAGTCAGACTTAAACTGAAGAAGACCGTAGTTTTAGTAGAAATATCTTATTCTCTTTTCTGAATTTTACTGTGACGTTTATTAATTTTCATTTGCTGAATATTCACTAGAGTAGAGAAACACACTTGATATATCTAATTTTGGGTTTAATAGTTGAATAGAAGATTAGTGACTGTAAGGGTGTTTTGATCTGAATACGAATTATATATATGAATTCAAAATCGAAGAAGAGCAGCACATAGAGTAAAGAAACATGCAGCATGAGTTTGTGTGTTTTTTTACTCTGTATGTTACTCTTTTTCGTTTTTAGATACTTAGATATTTTTTCTGTTACAATATACTTTGATCTCGTATTGTATCCAGTTTTGGATTGTCTTTCCGATTTTTAAGTAAATTTATATAAATGAATACCAGATGATTTCTAAGCCTTCGCAGTCGGGTATAGATCATTTCTCATTACTTCACGTATATTATATGTATTTGTGTATATAGGGTGAAAAGTAGTTGCCATTTGAGGAAAGGACTTTAATGAATTATAATTGTTTATTAATTCTAACGTAGTGCAATCAGTTATTATGTGGTATTTACTCATTGTAGGTTAAAAAGCTAATGAAATACTATAGATAACATTGACTTTATACTATAGATAACTCTCTGATGGCATTGTCTTTCCTTTTTTAGTTATTGCCTGAAGAAGAACATTACGTGTTCAAAACGCGTTGTTTATCACTGTACTAAGTTCTATATGTCGAGACTATTTCAATAGCTTTTTACCCTACAATAATTTACTAATATCAAATAAGTAGCTAAGTCATATAATAACAATCAACAAGTTTTCCTTTTCATATTATTTGACGTCACAGTCACCTTATACTTGTGCATAAGGAATCACACAGTCGAAAATCGCACAAGCCACTATCTGTTTTGATTCACTCATGTACCTTAGTTTGTCAGCCATACCAAAACACTAGGCATTCCCAGACCTCTGTTCTCTACTACCAGTGCACAAAAGTTTCTGGACCAAACAAGCTCAGGAGAAGAATACTTTTCTTATGCTATACTCCATAATCCAGTTTTGAAGTGCGCACTATTTTTTTTTAATAATTGCTTGCAAAACTGAAAAAATATGTTACTAAAACTTAATAAAGTTTTTTTTTATCACAAAAGTTACAGAAAAGTCCTTCCTAGATATGTCACCAAAACACCCACAACAGTACAGATGTAAACATATAGAAGAATACTAAGTATTCGAAAGGCATTGTTAGGTTTTAACATAAAGCTCTTCTGTGTTGTTTTGTAATTCCCAATCATGAGTTATAAAAGTCTTAGAGTTGCAATTGGTTTACTGCCTCCTTAGTAAGATGGTCTGAGTGAAAAGACCGGCTGGGAGCTAGTAAGTATCTATTTAGATTAATCCTAGCCGGTGTTTTATTCTAATTCAGTTATCTGTTAGAAGAAGAAGGCTGTAATTTATTTGGCACAAATTATTTGGACAGATCAAGAGGAATATTGGAAGAGGAAGTTCGTGAGAAGTGAACTGATTGCTGGAGCCAGTATAATGAGTCAAGTTGAATTAAAGTAGAGGGGGCTGTAATTCTATATATGTATCTAAATTATAGACGGGGGGGAGGGGGGCGTTGAACTTAGACGAGGCATGCGCGCTGTGAATGGAAGGGCCAGCTAACGGGACCCCGGTGTGACGCTGCGGAGTCGGCGCTCGGAGCGCCTGGCCACCGGCGCACGCCCAGTGCCAATCCCACGCGTCGCCTAAACCCTAAACCTAATTCTAAACGCAGCACTTCCTTCCTGCTTGTCCTCTCTCAGCCTCTTCACCGCTTAACTAGGTCACAACACATTCCTACCCTATTATAGGAAGCTACTTTCTTAGGACAAAAGCTACAATTACTGAAAACCCTACTAGCACGGAGCCTGTCCTACGATTATGTAAACAACATGCCACACATAGCCTTCTTCTAATGTAATTACCAACACGTCATGACCTCGACACGAATATTTCTTCATTTTGAACCAGTTCCTTCAATACCCACAAATAACTCAAAAGCATCCAGACAAAATTGTAAAAATTTATTTAGCAGTTCATAATGAGGTATCAGACACTTCTATACAAAAGTTCACACAACTACCCACATTGTAACATCTTTATATAAAGGGTGACAAAAACATACTGCTTAATCACAACAAGCTAAACATAATTATAAAAAATTAGAGGCATTTAAAATTAAAATGATCCTAAATATAGGCTTCATGTTACTTTAATCGTAATATTATGCTTAGATAGAAAACTAATTAGTAAATGTCTTTTCTAATTCACAAAAAAAAACATTGTATATAGAGCGGCTCACAAAGTGTGACACATTTAACAAATTAATTATACTAATATAATATAACAAAATTAAATCAAATCTGCTATAAAAGAAAGGTTCAAGAGTGTTGAAAACGTTTTAATATTATAATATTAAACTATTAACTTGCGATAGAAATCTAACTTGAGTTTTTGTGTGATTTTCACCATTTTCAAGTAAGACACCAAGTCTTTGACCTGTATTCTAATGCCACTTCTTTATGTGTTTCTCTGCGATATTAAGTTGTATGCTTTGTCTAATTCTTTGTTTTGAGTTTTTCGATAGTGGCTGGTTGTGTAGTATACGCTTTTAATTTACAGAAACGTCACAAAGATAGTAAAATTCATAGTAAAGTAATTTAAAAAAAAATCCATAAAAATAGAAAAAATAAGATATGCAACAAATTATAGCAGTATAAAACAAATTGCGTATTGTTTCTCAATCATATATTAATTGCAACATGTTTAGCAATTATTATATAAAGTTACTGATTTTTTTTTAAATATGTCACACTTATGTGGCCTACTCATATTGAAAAAAATTAAACATAAATCATTCAATTTTGCAGTACTTTGTCGAACATGTTGGTTTTCAACGCTTACTCTATCGGTGTTCGCATTTGGTGCTGCCTTAGGAGTGGAAAGTGTTGCTCATTTGTTATTTGGCACCCATTTTAATGAAGGGTAACATTCATTGACTGATTCCACACTAGGACTCCTACATTTTACCTCAAACAGGTTTACTGCAGTAGGGATCTTTGCTTAGTTCCTGACATTGTGCAGGTTTGATACCAACATGTTATAACATCCCCAATAGTTGGCGGGTACAACAAAATTTTTCATTCTTCACATAAGAAATGTATAAGCAATCGTAAAAAATTAAAAACCTGCAATCTATATTCAAAAAAAGAATAAAGCCTTTAAATTGCACTTGACAACTTACCATACAATTTAAGGTATACCTGCATAAGATACTATACAAAGTATTCCTTGTCTGTTAAAACAAAAACAAAAAAAAGCTATTGTTCTTTTGCAAAGAACTTTCACAATAAAATAGTTAAGCAAAAAAAATTGCTACTTACCAAGAAATCAAATAATATATAAAAAAATATTTATATATTTATATAAATTATATATTTATATAAAATTGTGTATTTTATATATAACACTATTTTTCTTTTTTATCGAGGTTTGGTCTAGCTTCAATAATTCAACACCTTTAAGCTGACGTTTCGTCTATATTTGTGGACATCTTCAAGACTAGATCAATACAGAATTTAATTACAATAACATGAAACATAATCATATTACATTATTTAAATAATTTACATAATTACCTGATTATGTATTATGTATAATTATGTATATTAATTAAATAATGTAATATAATTATGTTTCATGTTATTGTAATTAAATTCTGTATTGATGTAGCCCTGAATGCATACAAATATAAAGGAAACATCGGCTTAAAGGTGCTGAATTATTGAAGCTAGACCAAACCTCAATAAAAAAGAAAAAATAGTGTTAAATATATGTGGTCGAGATAAGGAAAACATTCGATATTTTATATATATAAATATAAATATTTAACTTTTTATATTTTTATTAATTATTTTTATATATAAAACATGTAAGAGTATTATTTAAATTTTTTTATATATAAAATATTTAAAAGATTGATTTAATTTTTTTAATATTTAAAAATAGTAAATAATATAATAAATAAGTATTGGGTGGACCAAACTCCGAGATAGAATAAGGGCGTTGAATGTATGTGGTTGAAATGAAAAAAAATTGAAGGATATCAACAATAAAAGGAATACAAGAAATAAATTCGGTGTATTAGCTTGCATGGTTATCAGGCATAATAAAGCTAAATGTGGTACAATCTAGAGTATTCATGATGCAGAATTACGAACCTTGGTTTATGAGGACTCTCAAGGAATATACTCGTATTTGACGCGTTATTAGATAACATTTAAACAGTTTGCAGACACAGATGTATTTATTTTATAATAATCAATTCATTCTGAAATTTTTTTTTAAAATAATCTTTTTTTTATACTAGATGAATAGTAAAAAAAAACACAAAACATATTTCATTTTAACGTAATACCAAATAAAAAAAATCGAAAATAAAAATAATCGTTTAATTTAAAGCCGTTCAAAAATATAAATTTCATAATTAATTTCTATTTTGTTTTGGAATATTTCAATAGCCTAGATCACAAAATTAACCGGTGTAATAAACTTCTAGATCATTACGTAGATTTTTTTTAAACATTTTTAAACGTAGCGTCATTTCTGAAAGCAGATATATTATTTAATAGACACTAATAAAACCAATGTATAAAAAGAAATTAAGGTATGGAAATATAATTCCAACAAATATACCAACTTAAGGATCATATATTACAGAAAAAAACACATACTATATTCAATATTTTAAATATTATTCATCATGAAGAGAAGATTAGAAGAGGAAGAAGAAGAGAGAGGGGGGGGGAGAGAGAAAGAGAACAATATTAAATATATTGATTGTAATGTATTTGTTGTATATATATACCAGTATATGTACCAAAAATATATACATATATCTGTACCAGTGCGTTTAGTTTCCCTCTCTTATCTCTCTTGTATTAGAGACTGTAAGTTGTGCTTTTAATTTCTCTATGTTTCTTTATGTACATTGAACTATATATATATATATATATATATAATAAAATTTTTTTGAAGGTTGAGGTCGAATGATTTGAAACTAGTTCTTTTGCCGACGTTTCGACATATATTTATGTCATCTTCAGGGCTTGTAAATCTGTTTCTGTTGCAGTATACCTTCCTTTACTAAATTACATGATTAAAACATGCATGCTACTATCTATATTTAACATAGACATAGTCAGTAGCCTGCATGTGTTAATAATGTAATTTAGTAAAGGAAGGTATGCTGCAACAGAAACTGATTTTCAAGTCCTGAAGATGACATAAATATATGTCGAAACGTCGGCAAAAGGACTAGTTTCAAATAATTAGACATCAATCCTCAAAAAAATTATATCATATAAATATTGGGTCAAGAAAACAAATCAAGATATATTTCACGTGTTTATGTGAAATCTTTATATATATATAATATGCAATGAGGAATAAAAGTGATTTAAAAGCCTTTGTATAAATGATTTTTCTGCCTTATGATGAATTAATTTTCAGTTTCAGGTAGAGCACCGAATAAAGTAATTGACGGTGGTTGGTTCAACACGGCAGTTTTTTCCAAGAAGACAGCAGGGCATTGACCAAGGTGTTGCATGCACCGGTCTCGCAGACCACATAAGTGAGTATTATTCTTTCCACAATACTCATGTATCTGTCACAATTATTCCACTTGTCTATCAACATTTGATTATTCTCAAATGACTTTTGTCAATTATTCGTCATTCAATCATATTATAACACATTCAATAATACATCAACAGATGGATAGAATATCTATTATGTAATCGGATTCGGCCAACTTCCTAGCTTTTGACCAGTCAAAACTGTTAGTTCGTTTAATAATAATATCATTTTCATATTCGAAAAATTCTTACTTCTGTAAGTTGTATTATTTTATTTATCTCTGGAATACTTCAACGTGTAATATTACCAAAGTTGTAATAATCCAATTTTATATTGTTTATTTCGTTTGATTCTGTATGTTTCTTTGTCTATATTGAACTATATTTGTCCGTTTTGGATCGTATTTCCAACGAAAAAGTGTATACATATATTTATATATTTCTAGAAATCTAACCTTTTTTTAGTTCATTGCGTTTCCATTTATTTATTTCTTTCTTATTTTACTTTTCATTAATTAATTCTTTTATTATTATTTAAAGATATATTTTTAATTTTTATTAATTTTTAATTCTTTTCAATTTATGTTCATTTATTTATAATAATTGAAATATTATAAATATTTAACAGAGTATCCTCTGTTTTCTGTATGTTTTCCTGTTATTGGTTGTCTAATTCCCTATCCTATTCTTAATTTAAAATTGATTTTTGTCTACCGTAACTTTTTACAACTAAAAGAGGTGATCTTCGTTAATACCAGTATCAGTGAGCTATGACGAAGTTTTGATTCAAAGTCGTCAAAAAAGAAAACAGCTAAATAAAGCAGGCATATTGACGCATGGGTTGTCAACCATCGTTTGATCAGCTCACTGCGTTTTCCCTCCACTTATCATCTTTGTGTTTACCTATTTACTTTTGAAAACTTTAATATATGTATAAAAATGAAATGAAACAGTCGATAGGACTTTAGATAAATATTATGGCATAGAATTAGACCCTTATAACTCACTGCTATACTCTGACGTCATCGTCACATCAACTGTTGGACTTAATCACCACCCTCCCTCACAGTAGGACAGTTCTCATCCCGATGATGACAATTGTCGAAATACAAATTTGAGTTATGTCAGTTTTAATTATTGTTTTGCTTATTACTATTTTGGAGGAAAAAATATGTATGCAGTTTTTTTTTCAACCTTCAAATGTTCTAGTCTGTTGTAAGGTCACACCCTTTTTGTGTGTACACTCAACCCAGGCGGATACATAGCATTTTTTTTTTCAAATATCAAATTATAAACAGAAAAATCTTATATAAATATATAAATTTATACTCTATGTAAATTAAGATATTGTAAAATGAAAATACACAACAATCTTTTAATAATCTTTTCTCTTGATTTTTGCAATTTTCAATCCTATGATATATTATTTTCAATAGTCACGAAAACATTTATATTGGTCAAAATTTATAATATATTTTTCACTATTAGAATCAATTACTTATAGTAAAGTAAAGAATCATGAAAATTTCAATATTTTGCATTAAATAAATAATACTTGATGTACTGAGCCTAAAGCTAAGAATCGAAGGAAAAGAACACAGAAATGAAATTAAACCTATTGAAGAAAAATAACTCTTTGAAAAAGTAATTACATTTTGTATTAGTGTCAATAAATAACACAGAATTGAGATGAAATTTTGAAGGCTGAAGTGATAAGGAAAACATTTTGTTTGAGGAAAGTATTAGTTGTTGAATTTATGCTAGTCTCAACTTGATGTTAACAAACATAACGTAATCAGTTCTGACGTCACTGATCTAACTTTCATCTTGCCATTTGCACTTCAATAAGAACAATCATACATTATTCACCACCTGTGTAAATGGATCTTTACTTAAAAGTAAGTGTAATCTTTGTGAAAAATTAAACATTCAAAGTAAATTTTTCTATTTGATTTAGTTTTTAGATGGTGTTGTTCTATCCAGATGAAATCCATATATTCGTTGTCCGTTCAATGAATTAACAATACAGCTCCGATAGTTTTCAAATCATGCCAGAGGTTTAAATTATCGGAGGTGTGGAAGAATACAGTGCTAACCCAGAGAAGGGATCTCTAGTCCAACAATTCAAATTAATACACTGATATATGTTGGGAACTTTTAGTGTTGAATTTTATGACACAAAAGACTCGGGTGATGAGTTAAAAGCAAAATCTAAAACCACTTATTTTTTAGATTTAAGTATGTTTATAGATATATATATAGCAATTAAAAGAAACAAACCAATAAACATTTAAATAAAATAGAGTTATAACGAGGGTAACACAAATAGACATAGGTATAACTCACTTCTATATTTTGATGATCGTTGTTATCAGGAGGCGAAGGATAAGCAAGAAGGGCCGCGACTCACCTCCTGATAATGACGATCGTCGAAATATAGAAGTGAGTTATGCCTGTATCTACCTGTGTATTACATTCATTTTAATCTTATTATTAACTATATATATATATATATATATATATATATATATATAATGATTTCACATAAACACGTGAAATAACAATCAATGATCTAACCACAATATGAAATGGGAAAACCCAACTGAAACGATTCGTTACGGTTGAAAGATCTTAGTCTTGTTTTCCGATTTCATATTGTGGTTTGATCATTGATATATATATATATATATACTTTAACACAGAGAAAAGAACACAGAAAGACACTACAGAACTCACTTCGATATTTCGACATCCGTCGTCATCGGGAAGAAGTGCGAAGTACTCGCGTTGAGAAGCAAACTGCTACTGTTTTATATATATATATATATATATACAAACCAATGATCAAACTATAATAAGAAATAAGAAAAACACTAAGATCCTTCAAAGGTAAAAAGCAGTCTTCGTCAGAGTTAAATTCAATCAGAGTCAAAGATGTAGAAACATCTGAAATAGGGTCAAGAGAAGTTGGAGGAAAGAGAGATATTTTAAAGGGGGTAAAGTGTAGGAAAGAACAATGGTCCAGGGAGAAATGTTAGGGTGTAGAAAGGAGTACAGGAAGAAATAAGTGAAAAAAAACTATCTGCTAGCTGTGAAGCCTCTTAAATGAGACTATGGCTCTCGTCAATACTGAGTCGAGCTTAAATAAACCGTTACTAATCTTCACAAGATTTGATCTATTAAAATTAATCAGAGAGGATTCAAGAATATTTCTTAGCAACACCGACTTTTCATAAGTCATCATTTTAGCTTCAGTCTAATCTATGTCAATTATCAATCAAAATCCAATTTTATATATATAGCACTATTCTTTTCTTTATCAAGTTTTGTTCCAGCGTCAAACAGTATAGCACATTTAAACCAACATTTTTTCCATATTTCTAGCCTTGAAGATGTCTACAAATCTAGACAAATTGTTGGTATATAGGTGTTTGGTATGGACCAAACCTCGATAAACATAGAAAAATAGTGTGGAATATATGTTGGTCAAGATATGAAGCAATTGATTTATATTTATATAAATTTTTCAAACCGCAATAAGAAATGTGAAAAAAGGTTAAGATCTTTCAACCGTAAGAAGTGGCTTTGTCTTTTTCCATTTTTTATTGTAACTGTTATTCAACATTGATTGAATCAATTGAACATTGATTGTTCTTCAAGCGTTTGTTGTGAACAATGAAAGAAATCAAGAATAAACAAACAAATCAATACATACACACAAACACACACACACACACACACACACACACACATATATATAAACATATTATTTATTGCAATATAAATAAGTTTCCGTAGCCTTAATCTTTACAACTCCGTTATGAACGTGACTGTCACACTTCCATATTTTGATCATATTGATAATATAAACTCGAGTAATTGTGATCGATATAGATTTGATATTTATATCTATTTGAAAAAAAAAAACATATGATGTTATTTATTCCAGACAGTGTGTTAAGTGCAGTGCTATAGTTAAATTATTCAGATTGTGATTTCAACCATACAACAAGCAGTAAGATATCGTTAACAGATTTTTTCTTACAACTTCCCTAACATGCTAGTTCATTAGTGTTTCACGATTATATTTCAGACCCAGAATTAGTTTTTTTTTCCTGAAATCTCGGAAATTCTTAACGTTTTCTGAACAGGGTTTCTTAATGGAATTAATTAGAATGAATAGTTTTTTCATGACTTTATATGCTTTTTTTACATTCTTCTCCTAATTCTTCACTAGGAATTGTGTCACCTTATTCAGTTCATATGATTAGCTGAATCCTCATGTTTATGCATAGAAGAAAAGTTACTGGAATAATTCATTGTACCTATTTAATATGCTATTAATGATTCCATCATTCTCTGCCAAACTTTGCTTACACAGCTGTTATTTTTCACTAATTTGATAAACTAACATAATTAGTATTTTTCTAAATAGTAAAATAGTTGCAAAGTGAGCATTAAGTAGATCTAGAATGTCGTACCCTTTGACCGAGCGTTAAGATATTTACAATATTATTATAAATATATCAGGACTGATCAAGTACTGATAAACTTTTATTTTGTTTCTTCTTCACGGTCGATACTTTTATACATTTATATATTATATATATGCATAATCAAACCACAATATGAAATGGGAAAAAAAGACTAAGATCTTTCAATCGTAACAAGCGGTCTTCGTCAGAGTCAAAAATCCAACTGACTCTGAAGAAGGACGATTGTTACGGTTGAAAGATCTTAGTCTTTTTTTTCCCATTTCATATTGTGGCTTGATTATTGATTGTTGTTTCACGTGTTTAGCTGAAATCTTGTATATATATATATGCTTTAATGCCAGAGTAGATATCTACCTAAAGTAGGGACTGCGAGCCCTCTCCAGGAAGGACGGCGGAGGCGGCCAAGCGTACGAGGGAGACGAAGAGGAAAGATGGTTCTCCATACTCCCACAACAATAGAATCTACAGAAAACACCAACAACCAGTATCTTACGAAATCCACTAAGCCCATAGGAAACACCAAATTCGACGAGGTACACTTCCAAGCAAGGACGCCAAGACCTTCATCCAACTCTATTGGAAAATTAAGTAGGGACTGTGAGCCCTCCCCTGGAATGAAGGCTGAGGCGGCCGAGCAGACGGAGTGTGCTAAGGAGAAACGTGTTTAACGAAAAAACACATACAACCAATAAGAAGTGTCCAAAATGATACGCAACAGGGATTGGCTCGTCTTTTTCAATATATATATATATATATATTCATCAACCACAGATTCTTCAAACACAAACGTCATCTTGTAATCTGAAGGTATTAATTTTTGACCTAATCATCAATTACAAATTTTGTATTATATATATGTATAAATATATATATATATATTATATATATTATATATATATATATTATGAAAAATTAAAATTGTTTTTAGTAATATAAGCATGTTTCTTAGAATGGACTTTTTAACAAGACTATCTTAGATAGAGGAGAAAAATGACTAGAGGGGTGGAGGACGAAGCAAGACTGGGAACACTGAAGTAAATGAAGCATTGGTTAAAAATAAATGCAATCTGTACTGCATTGTAAAGTTTGCTTATCCGACATTTATTACAGCATAATACCACCTATTACATTTCTCTATCCATCATTAACACCATTAAATATACGATTAATTGTTTCTATTAATTTATTATAAAGATATCATAAAATAACCGTGTCCTCGCCTTCAAAACCTTCCGACTGAGTCAATAATTCTACTATTTTTGCATGATTACATGTTCTTGGTAGTAATTTTCAGAAATCATCCAAAGTTATTTGCATAACTTACCAGATTTAAACAAGGTCTTGTTAATTGAAAATACTTGTTTTTTATCCAACTTCGTTTAAAATTATACAACTGATGCTCAGTGGTTCAGTTTTGCTTATTTTATAATTTTTTTTTTGTATATGATTATATGTGTTTCTATAATTGTTTTGTGATTGGATAAGAGTAGTTGTTTTAAACAATATAATTGTTGTTTGAATTCGTTCATTTCTTCAAATGGACTTCATAAAAAACGAACTTATTTGGTTTATACTACATACTAGTTAAAACATCATTATAAAATGTTATATAATATTTCAATTTTTTTTAAGGTTTATCCGTTACATAAATCATTGATTTAGTGTACTACTTCATGAAAGTCATCTGTTACTCAGCGCTATAACGATGAAATTATCTAACTCCACAATCATTATCCTTTTAATATCATACCATTAAAACCAAAAAATCTTCTATAATTAATAGTAAAAATACCACAAATAACTAAAAGCATATCTCTAACTGAAGAGTAAGCAATTAAAAACTTATTGTTGGTCTGAAAAAGACATAAAGTACCAATTAAAAGTTTACCTGTTTTGATTCATGTTTCTAGACCTTTCAGCCATACCATGATAAAGCAGAATAGGTTGTGGAGCCCTTTCGCCACGTCACGAGAACCAACAGTCCGCTCACTAATGAACACAACGAAATAGTCCTCGTGAAGTGCCCAAGGTAGACCTCACGGAGGCGGAATTAAAATTATACCAAATAATCTTTAGTAAAATAATTATTGTAATAAATACAAAATCACTTTATTAAAAAACGTAATACGAATTAAACCGTAACCGCCTAATATCAATAAAACAAGCTAAAATCATTGAACCAGAAATTGGAGCTTCAATATGACTCTTATGACGAAAATTACAAGAAACTGTTGGTATTTTAATTAAAATGCTAAAATGAACTGGGGAAATGAAATGAGTAAAATTTAAATTTATATAAACCAAATAATCAATTAGAATAAGTGCATAAATAATAAATACCCCACAGTAAAGGCAATAAACCAAAATGAGTTTAAAAAAATAAATCAAATTTAGAAGAAAAATGTTTGAAAAACCACAGAGTTGACGTATGCTTTTCCAAAAGGTTTTATTATTATTATTATTATTTTTTTTTGTAGCTCAGATTATAAAACTTTGTTAATTTTCAACACCTTTAGATCATTTTAAGCCAGTGTGAATGACCACCTTTTCATTTATTAAATATTTCAGATAAGGTTTTCATTTTGGACCAATGCAGATTATAAAACATTATTTTGAAAATATGTATTAGAGTTTCTGGATTTGGGAAATAAGAATGGCATATCCTTTCAACAGTAATGAAAGCGATTATATAGTTTTCTTGTCAAAAGTTCATTTTTCCACTAAACCAGAGTATGGTATATTTTTATTTATTTCAAGTCTTACTATCTTTTATCACCATATCAAGTCAGGTTCATTCTCAACCATAATAATCAAGAAATGGTATCTTCAATCTATCCATCTCCAGTGATGCCAACTACTAGGTGCGAATTGGGGCTAAAATAGTACAGAAAATGGGCTAAAAAAAGGGTTAACATATTCCAAACGTGCTAAAGAAAAAGAACTAAGTGACAACATAAGAAAAATAACATTCTAAATAATGTTTTAATATTTTTTTTAATAACTGAATTTAAATCTGATCAGATGATGAGAATTTAAATTTATATCAGATGTTTAATGATCTGAACCAAAGATTTCCAAAAATTCATCATCCAATACAGTAACTAAATTCAATTCTTCATTAGCAACTTCAGTATTTTTGGTTTTGGTTTCAGTATTTTCTTAATTACGTCAAAAGGTGCATCAAAATCATGCAGCATTTCCTGCAACATTTTAGTCCATGTTGTATTGTGAGGATACTATTTATTGTTGATACATTAATCTTATTTGGAAGTTTGTTTTTAATGATGTTTACTTGGCTGAATGCTCTTTCAACATCAGCATTAGAATTGGGGGGAAGACACAGCGAATGAGATAATGCGATGAAGAGTAGTTAAGAGATAAGGTGACAAAGTAGTAGGGTTTGTTTACAAACAGTAAAGTGCTATAAAGCAAGCCAGAAAACACTATTATAGCGGAAAGAGTCAATTCTTTTTATTAATCACGTCTTTTTATAGCAACAATTTGAAAAAAATAAACGTTTGAACGAGATTTCAACGTGAAATGAACTTGATTCGAACCAGATGATGCAATGAAGTTGAATTTTGAGTTGATACCATGCATAGAGACAACAAATGTGTATAAAATGCTCAAAATAACCTAGATATTAAACTTTTACAGAAATTTCCTTATAAATACTAAATACCTATCTTTAACACTAAATTTTATTTTAAAAAAGGCTAAAAACCAGTTAAATTAGCACAAAAAGGCCTAAAAAACGTTTCAGCCAAATAAAAAAAATTTGAGAGCTAAAAGATATTGAAAAGGACTTTCAGTCAGCTTGAGATAAACTGAAATGGTCGGAGACGGACTCCGCCTCGCAAGTGGTGCAGTCCACTTACTCTTACTCTTTGAGAGCCACCAGAATAAGTGCGTTCTCATAAATAAGTGCGAAATCATAATCGTCCATATCAAACTGATCAACAAATAAATGAAAATACAATATTTTATTCTCAACTTTAAAATTTCTTGATACTATAACTAATATTTAACACTATAGTCAGTGTTGTTAATTTTTTTTTTTATTTTATTAATTATTATATTACAACTAACATTTTGAAGTATCAAATAATACTGATCTATGCTATATTAAAAATGAAATAAAAGAGCAAAGAAACTAACCATTGGACGTACTTCACATAAACCAGTATGATGACTTGAAAGTTATTACTGCTGAGCAGATCTCGGAGCGGATCTTTCTAGCATTCTAATAGGGTTAGCAGGAATCTGGTGGGATGATAGTATTGAAAAAAAAATTAGATTGGTGGGTAAAGATTCATAAAATATCATTAAGAAAATAGTATCCAAAAATAAAAATATGACACTATAATTTTATTAATTACGTTCCACCTACTTCTACTATCAACATATATATATATATATATATATCAATGACAAAAACACAATAAGAAATGGGAAAACAAGACTAAGATCCTTCAACCGCAACAAGCGGTCATCGTCAGAGTCAAAAACCCAACTGACTCTGACGAGGACCGCTTGTTGCGGTTGAAGGATCTTAGTCTTGTTTTCCTATTTCTTATGTGGTTTGATCATTGATTGTTATTTCACGTATTTATGTGAAATCTTTATATATATATATATATATATACATATATATATATATATATGAATTAACCACCATAATAAACAAATATATATTAATTACAATGCTCTTGTAATTAATTAACGACAAAGATAAATATAGATAGGTTAATAAATAAGACAGATAAACAGATAGACAAACAGACAGATAAATAAGACAGATAGACAGATAGATAAAGATTAAAGATAAAGATAAAGACAAAGAGCATTGTAATTAATATATATTTGTTTATTGTGGTGTTTAAGTCATATATTATATGAAGAGTTATTGTTGATTATTAATTTATATATATATAGTTCAATATAGACAAAGAAACATAGAGAAATCAAAAGACACACTTACAGTCACTAATTTTTGGTTTGAACCGTCTTAAGGAGAGATAAGAGAGGGAAACCAAGCGCACTGGTTCAGAGACGGTTGGAGACCAACAGTGTTGCCGCATGCGCGCCCGGTCACTGAAAATAAGGTAGACAGGAATCAATTTATAATTACTGTAAATGGATGTAAGTACATCCATTTATTATTTATTGTAATTATAAATGGAATATATGTATATATATAAATACACTCTGACGGTCTTAGTCAGAGTCAAAAACACAACTCAGTTTTCCCATTTCTTATTGTGGTTTGATCATTGATTGTTATTTCACGTGTTTATGTGTAATCTATATATATATATATATAAAATTATATCAGGACCCGGTCAGTTCTTCAGGTTCAAATTAAACTCTCATTGATGAAATATTATCACAAATTTTATTTAGAAGGATCAGAGTTTGATGTGTCCCTTGACATTTAGTATTCGAATCAGTGAATCAGTCATTCTGATCAAGAAAGATTCTTTGACTCAGTTACAGAAAGGTTCAGAGTGAGAAGAGTGATAATATTGTGAGACAGAGGTGGTGTAATGGTATGAAGACTGAGGTGAAGCAGAGATTGAATCAGAAAGAAAGAGAGTGAAGATTAAAAAGGAAAGAGAAAAGAAGAATAGAAAGTCATAAAGGGTAAAGGAGCAAGCAAGACAGTGTGTAACAGAAAGAGACAAAATTGCAAAAAGAATCAGATAGATAAAAACTTTATCCTGAAAATAAACAAAAAATAAAATGTTCCTAATTTTGGACAGAAATTTATGAATTTTGTAATATTTATGAATTTTTATAAATCATCAACTATTTGAAGAATACAAAGCAACTGACATAAAGAAAAGGTAAAACTCTCATTGCGGGGCCGTATTTTATTATAAATTTCATTCGAAACATCTTATTAAAAAAAAAAAAAAAATGCAGATTATCTAAATAAAGGTGAATATAAGATATTGGACCGGTCTTATGCCTTTCATTAAACGAAACTAGAAAGCGGCAAACTTGTTTTATTTATTTTGCTTAACCCACATATAATTACATAGTTATCTGCAATTCATTCTCCTTAGCTAAAGTACTTAGCGTTTATTTTTGAAACAAGAAAAGGAACCCAGTTTTAAGTTTGATTTAACTAATTACTCCTTACGTTAATAAATTTTAAAAAAAGAAGAAATGCTTCTCTTTATTGTCACGGCTTAAAACTGGTTGACTGCAAAAAATGATTTTCTTGATAACATTCATTTAAGTAGTAATAATTTAAGACTAACTGCATCTAAGAACCTTTGTTGGACAAGCGAAAAATAAATATAAAGTCAATTCTAAATTTACATTATAATTTACAATTTTTTTAGAAACAAAACAATAAATGAGATAAACTGACTGCTCAAATTGTTTTCTGATATTTCAAAGTTAAATTATTTCTTCATACGAAAAATATGAAATTTGATTGTTGGTCGAGTAGTTTATGTCTAGTAATTTTGAAAAAAAATTATATTCTTAAAATATATTTTTTTTAAACACATCATTTAGTTCCGAAATACGGATTTCTCACCATGTTAAAATTATGTTTCTGTTATGCTGTAATAATAGCATACTTAGTACTAAAGGAAGACTGGGTAAAATCATTAAGGTATTTAAAGGTAACCAATTTAAACTCTTTATAGTTTTTAATCCACAATTAAAATATGATACTAAAATTTCATTAATTACGTTCCATCTACTTCTACTATCAACAGGAAATATTGTATGGATGGAAAATATGTATAATAAAATTATATCAGAACTTGGTCAGTTCTTCAGGTTCAAATTAAACTCTCATTGCCAACGTTTTGGTTTTTATTTAAAACCTTTCATAGCTCTATAAGAAGGTTTTAAATAAAAACCAAAACGTTGGCTATGAGAGTTTAATTTGAACCTGAATAACTGACCGAGTCTTGATATACATTTATTTTGTTTTTACTTCACAGTCGATACTGTTATAGATATAGACCGCTTGTTACGGTTGAAAGATCTTAGTCTTGTCTTCCCATTTCATATTGTGGTTTGATCATTGATATATATATATATATATATATATATATATATATATATATATATATATATATATATAGGAAACAGTTTTTCCTTAATACATGTCAGATTGAATTTACGGCCTATTGTTTTTTTTAATTAATAATGGATAACTTTTCAAAAGCCCTCAATAGTTTTTTAAATTCACAAGGAACTAGGTAGATTAACTCACCATACGTTTGGTTTTCAATGATTATATTTCTTCCAACGTTTCGGTCGTCTTCGACCATCTTCAGGGGGTAACGTATATACAATATCTAAAAACCTATTGAACATTGTTTAAAAGCTTACCAGTTTAAAAACTGTGAAGCTTTTTCAAGTTTGCACCTAGCTGCAGGAGGACCTAAAGATCACACAGAAAGGTTACACAAAGTGAAGCTGACTAGGGATATGCTTACTAACACTGAAATATTATACAAGAAAGAGACCATGGCAGATTAAGTATTATTGAGCCCCTCAGAATATTGGAAATGAGGCCCAATATAAATAACCAAACAGTAAGTTTTACAAACTGATTAAAGCTGCACATGGGACAGTCGCAACAAACGGGGAATTTGACAATGATAGAACAATTTTAAGACACCTGCTGACATGAAATTGAAATGCCAATGAAATGTTTACATTTCAATTAGTAGTTATGAACTTTGAGTGTTATATTTAAGTGTTTTAAACAATGTCCAATAGGTTTTTAGATATTTTATATACGTTTCCGCCCTGAAGATGGTCGAAGACGACCGAAACGTTGGAAGAAATATAATCATTGAAAACCAAACGTATGGTGAGTTAATCTACCTAGTTCCTCGTGAATTTAAAAGACTATTAATGGCTTTGGAAAAGTTATCCAAAAAATTAATTTAAAAACAGTAGGCCGAAAATTCAATCTGACATATATATATATGTCAGATATTTATTTCTATATATATATATATATAGAAATAAAATTACTAAAAAGTCCAAACCGGACAGACAGCTAACAGAAAAAACAATACTTGAAGAACGAGAACACTTACTGGATCAATATTTTGAATCAAAGTTCGTCATTAGGGTATTTGCCTTCCACCTACAGTCTTGAACGCAGGGACCCCTTCTTCTTCCCTTCTACTCTCTTCCTGATGACAAACTTCGGTTCAAAATGTGATTCAGTAAGTGTGATCTTCTATATGTGTTGTTTTTTTTAGTTTTATATATACAGTTTTATTTACTCATCTTTTCGAATTTTTCAATTTCCTTGTTCTGAGATCATTTAAAAGCGTTTAAGAAGTGGAAATGATATTTAATCAAATAAGTCAATAAAGTATTGGTGAATTCTTAAGCCTTTATAAAAATATAATGTGTTCTAAACATATATAAATCAAAGTTTTGTTATGTCGACCACACATATATTCTAGAATATTTTATTTTATTGTGATTTGGTCCAGCATGAAACAATTATCGGAAAAAACCTTGTCCAAAGTTTTTTTTATATTTCTAGAAATCTTTAGGGGTTGGTATTTTTGGTTTACAGAAAGTTTATGACTTCGTTTTGTTCTTCAAGCAATATTAAAGAACAGAGTGCAGTAATTTTTGACAAAGCAGAAATGCCAAACCCATGAAAGAGTCTAGAAATATAGATGAAACCTTGACAAAGACACATAGTTTATATACACATGTAACATATATATTTTAGAATAATTATTTACCTTGCGTGTCATAAATATCTTTTATAGATGACGACGTTAAAGTAATGAAGTGAGCCGTGATCGGTGCTTATTTGTTTCATGTGTTTGATTGATTATCTTTAGCGACAGATTCATTTAGTTAATGATGATTTTAAGGTTGGCTACAGTGAGTGTCAAATGTATAACCTTCTCTGAACCCTTTTACGTCTTCATCTATGTGTGTTTTTTTTCTTCAATCAACGGCTGGGAGGCTAAGAATTATAGAAAACATGCGCGTTTGTCTTTTTGTTATAACAAAAAGAAATATACAAATTGTATATTTGTCTTTTTCAGTTATAACTTAAATAATATATAAAATGGGTATATAAATACTTATACATTTTATTAATTTGTTGGATTGAAATAACACTTTCCAAAAATGTATCAGATTTATGACTTTGTAATAAAATTTAATTTCGACTTGAATGTTTAATGTTTACGATAAGCAATGAATTATTGTTGTAATGGATATTACTGGAATTAAGAAAACTGCATGTGAATAAGTAATGCAAGGCACGTTCGGCTGGAGTATTAAACGTGCAATTTAAACAGAAAAGGCCAGCTACTTCTTGTGGTCCGGTATAAGTGGTGTAAAAATGATAGTTTCAGTTGAAAGATTCCTAATAAGGACTGTTACCGTATTATTCCATTTTAGTTTTATTCCATCTGCATGTAAATGTAGGACTGAAGCAAGAGCTACAATTGAGGAGAGGAGATTTGAAAACCGGTTCCTCTCCGAGCAAGGAATACGTATCTTGTGATTAAGTTATGTTCATTCTTTTAATCCAATTGAGGTCACAATCCAGTTTATATTAAAAGCAATTTAATTCGAGCTAACTTATTTACTTATTTGAACATATTAAATTGTATACCGCTAACTAATTAATACGTACAAATGTATTAATAATAATGAAATATTACACCTAAATCTATCAACATGATTATAATGTACATAATTTTCAATTATATGATATTTGTGTTTGATGGAACAGTTCAACTGTTATTACGAGGAAAAAAGGAAGTGGCTTTGAGTACACTTTTCTCATCAAGGTTTAAATATCTCTAATAAAATTGCTTACCAAAGCTGTTATGTTATTTGAAAATTGATGGAAGATTTCAGTAGGTTAGGTAAGATTGCAGTCGCAGTCTCACAAATAGGCCGAACATTGGCCCTTTGCGATACCACACAATGAACATCGATTCTATATTGGGAGTCCTGAATTTTGCCTTACTCAAGTGTATTTAGGGTAGGAATTTTTAATAAGAATCGGAAATCGTACAGGCTCAGAAAAGGCGGTTTAACGTCTTTTCCGTGGGACTATGTACTCAGATTTATTCATCTCCCACGACGTGTGGCCAGAGTAGGTATTGAACTCCGGACCCAGCAATCCAGAGATGAGCACGTTGTCACTTAACATGTTTAACCTCCCCCCCCCCCCCCCCCCAAGATTTCAGTAACAACTTATCTAATTCAATATGCAGTTGTTCTTAAATGAAAAAGGTTTCTTAAACACTTTTAAGTGTTACCTCATTTTCAAAAGAACTGAGAGGAGCAGAATGGTTTGCGGGCAGGCATTGACGTTATAAATGAAACATTTTTTATAGAACCATAAACGTGTCATTCAACACAGCATCTCGTGAAATATGTAAAATAATATAGACACAAAGAGAATAGATGTACAAGGGAGCTTCAATTTCTCCAATTATAAATTAAATTTCAAACAGTGATGTTTCAGTCTTAACTTCAAATAGTTTTCACAGGAAAATGTAGAAATATATGAAATAAAAAAAACTATTAGAAATTACATAACTGAAATAATCTGAACATTGAATTATATTCAAATAAACAAATATGATATGAAATTGGCCCATTTGAGTATAATTTAATACTGCTACCTGTGCCTCAAAAAAAGAGTTTAAATACTCGTAAATTTAGCTCCTGTTCAATCAATATGATGATTTTTAGTGGTTATATGCAAGTATAAGGCACTACTTTTTTCCAGTCTACTTACGTTGTATTGGTGTTGTTTTACACGTGTCTTTAATGATTTACCACTGTGACCAATATAAATTTTATGGCAATTTTTGCACGGAATTTTATAATACCACCGGACCCCAGTTCCCTGGAAGAGTTTTTAAACATATTGCCTATGTTATTACAATTAGAAAACACTACATTAAAATCAAGTTTATGCGCAAGCCTAGGGAGAGGCTCCAGTGACTCAACTGAAACACTAGATACAGAAACATTATGGTGAGGATGACGGGTTCAGAGGAGTGGGAGTGAAGAGCGGTATTTTAAAAAGTGTAAAGTGCAGGAAAGGATAATAGTCCAGAGAGGGATGTATGGGGAAACAAAGTAGTACAGTAAAAAAAAAGGAAAAAACTACCCGCTAGCTGTCAACACTATTAGAAGAAGCTATTACCCTCGTTAACACTGAGTCAAGTTATATAAAATATAACAAAAATTTGTGATATATATATATATATATATATATATATATATATATATAAACAAGATTTCACATAAACACGTGAAATAACAATCAATGATCAAACCACAATGGGAAATCGAAAAAAAAGACTAAGACCTTTCAACCACAACAAACGGTCTTCGTCAGAGTCAAAATCCCAACTGCAATTGGGATGGGTTTTTGGTCAAAACTCCAGTTGGGTTTTGACAAAACCTTCAGATTAAATGAGATATTGGTTCTTTTTTTCCCATTGCATATTGTGCTTGAATTTTATATATATATATATATATATATATAATATATATATATAATATTCCGCTTGTTTCTTGTTCATTATTGACCTTTGACCTTCTCTTTATATTAACTGTACTATCCTTTTAATTTATTTATAGCAATGACTAAGCATGAGTCATCGATTTTAATTTAACATGTCACTTGGCCAACTCCTTTTCCAGTTGAACCCTGTTAGCAGGAGGTTAGTTCGTAGGATCGAATCTCTCAGTCTTAAGATCGTGAATGCCGAGACTGCGGTTAATTTTAATGATACTTGTTTAAAAGAAGATCTGCTGCCTATTTATACCAATATATATATATATATATATATATACAAATAACAAGATTTCACATAAACACGTTGAATAACAATCAATGATTAAACCACAATGGGAAATGGGGAAAAAAAGACTAAGATCTTTCAACCGTAACAAGTGGTCTTCGTCAGAGTCTAAAACCCTGAACCCTGACGTGTCAATGTATTCACGCCGGAGGTGAATAAATCTTTATACGTCTCAGCTTAACTTCGGAGAGGATGTTAAGCCGTTGGTCCCGAGTCTATACGATGTCAGGTACTCGTTAAAGATCCCTACTCGAAATTGACTTGAGTTAGGGCAAAATTTATGACTCCCAATGTAGAATCTGCAGAATCACCGATCAGATAAAATCCTGGTAAATGACTGACGTTATCACCACCCACTAGGGGATCGGTTAAACAATAAAAAAAAATTTAATTCCGTTAACTATTTTTGCTATTACATAGTAATATTATTACAAGAATAAATTGTTTCCCATTTTCCTTTTATGATAATAGTAATAATCTTAAAATAACTTTTTTTTTATATATAAGGATCTCAATTTAAAAAACCTTTAAAACAGTGTCAAGAAAATGAATATATGACGAAATCTGATTTAAATAAATTAATTTAGGGTAGTAAAAGCCACATACCCGTAACATATAGATTATAGATCTGTGAACATTGACAGAGTTGTAATAAAGCTGATTTACATAAAATATAAATTCTGATAATATATCTGAGTCAAAGTAAAAACCACAGTACATGACTGGTCTAATAAAGATGCAGAGTTCATCTTGTTGGTTATCAATCTAAAGCCTAATAACTTTAGAAGCAGATCACTGTGCCATATATTCTGAAACTACATAAATCAGGCTAGTTTGAAACGTATCTTGCATTTACATATTTTACGTCTACATTGCGTAATGACATGAAACGCACAGTTGTTCATATTGATTTGCTTTTTTTACTCTTGATTTCTTTTACTTTAACAAGTACTCTCTGTGAGTAAATTACATATAAACGTTTTATATATTCTTCAATAAGTATTGGAAATGCTCATTTGGATGGCTTTTTAGGGATTTGTTTTAAATCAAAATCTGTAAAAGTAATAAATCATAAAAGATGTAAAAAAAGCAGTATAAGTTCCAAATTAAATCATTTTAAAAATCGATAACAGTAGAGAAAATCTGAAAATGCCTAGGGTATTTTAAGTTTTATTGTTTACTACTGTGTCATACTATTATGAGTACGTAATTTACAAGTATGCGTTATAAGTACTGATAATTAGATAGTCCCATTTAGATGAATTTCTAGAAAGCTGTCTTAAATCCAAATCGTAAAAGATATAAACTACGAGTATAAAAGATATAAAAAAATTATGACAAAACCTTCAGATTAAAATATTTTCAGAACCAATGACAGAACAGAAAACCTAAAAACGGATTTTGTTTTTTTATTTTTTAAGAATATTTCATACATTTTTATTTGTGGCGTCATTTTAGACTTTAACAACTTAAAGAAAATTTTATAAATTTAAAAGTAGAGTTATTAATTAGTTTTTTATGTATTAAGGTGAATCATGTTCATTTCCATTTGATAGCTTAAGTCTATATATTCAAATTTCCATTTAATTTAATATATTACTTCGGCAGTATTATAAACATATAAATCACTATTTTAACAAAACTCTGATTATTAATTGTTAATTTCCTTTTTTCGCCAATGCAAAGTCGGTGATGGCTACTGGTTTTTAAAAATCTCAGAAGTGTGCCGTTACTTCTGGCTACCATATATTTTCCCGCAGATCATTAACTGTGTTTGATACAAGTAAATTTTTTGTGTGAATATTTTGAGTTTTTTAATCAGACTCGACGAATCTCTCTCCATTTTAGTATTAGTTTCCAATATTTCACTAAACTTTTTAATCCTTGAATTTTTGGAATCAACAAAAGATAGTTTTGTTTTAACATTAAATTACTTTTATATGAAACAAGCAACGTGCCCGTTTTTGACGGGTACTTTTCAAAAATTCGGAGATGATACATGGTATTCTAAAATATTATTAGAAATTAGTTGGATAATGAAATTCAAGAAATTCTAATTAATGTATGAAACGTAAAAATAACTTGAAATGAGTCAGTTCTAAGCAATGTACAGACAAAAACTTCCTTTAATTTATATAAATATAAAGCAATGGAATATTGCATTCTGGGTATAACATTTTATATAGAGTCCACTTAAAATGGTTTACATGTATATGTAAATAATGTTTAAACCACAATAAGAAATAAAAAATAAGGACTGAGATCTTTCAACCTTAACAAGCTGTGAAATCTGTTGAGATTTGACTCTGACGATGATCACTTGTTTTTGTTGAAATATCTTAGTCTTTTTTCTGATTTATTACTATGGATTCTACGTTGATTTTCGTTTCACTTGTCTATTGTGAAATATTGTTATTGTATATGTGCGTATGCATGTGTTTGAAAGCACGTACATCTGAAAGTGTTATACTTTACTTAAAATTTTGATATCATGTTTTCAAAAGTTGTACACACTTTGAAATCTCAAGTCCAGTTAAACAGAGCCCATTGAAATGTTGGTATCAATATTTCAAATGCTATTCACAATTCAGAATTTAAGTAATTAGTCTAATATGAAGTAAAATTTATTATTTATTACAGTCTCTTTCTGTTTTTGTCTTTTACTATATATATATATAGTAATATATACTATATATATTCAAAACACCATCATTTTAAAGAAAATTAATGATCCAGCCAGACTGCAAATATATGAAGCCATGAAAATCATGAAGCACAACCCATTAATTAATCGTCAACACACGGGGGTTTCACGCACACTGCAGCTACTAGGTGACCAACCACCAGCTACTCGCCAAGCCGACACTCAGTCACCGCCCAGTATTCAGACCAGCAACACCTAAGATATGTATATGAGACAAAATGTCGTAGGAAGAATCACAATGAAGAAAAATAAGCTCTGACACCTCCTAGATTATATAAAGAAGAGTAAATAAATAAATAAATAATATATATATATATATATATATATATATTATATATATATATATCAAACCACAAAATGAAAAGAGGAAAAAGACTTAGTCATTCAACCGTAACAAAACGCCTTCAAAACCCCAACTGACTCTGACGAAGACCGCTTGTTACGGTTGAATGATCTTATTATGGTTTGATCATTGATTATTATTTCACGTTTTTATGTGAAATCTTTATATATATATATGTATATATCATAATTATAATATTCCAACATTTTATAATCCTAATTATAATATATGTAGCTCCTAACATATAGGTAAAATTTATAAGGCTTCGCAGTAGATTGTTTTTCATGAGGAAAAGTTGATAAAACTGTTTGTTCTGATAAAACTGAGATAGATATTAAACAAAAGGAAGTAAAATATAACTGAAACAATATTCAATAATATATCCACCATTTGATAGAATATCAACCAAACTTCGACAGTCGAGGGTTTTGACCAGTAAAGAAGTCTAGTTCGTTTAAATAATGTAAATTTCATTTTCTTATTCGAAAAATTCTTATTTCTGCCTATGAATAAGGTTTTAAAATAAAACCGAAAAGTTGGCAACGAGAGTTTGATTTTTAACCTAGGAAATTGACCGAATCCCAATTACATTATAAAAATGTAATGGTATTGTTATAACAATGACTATATTTCTCTATGTGAAATATAGATAATAAATATTAAATTTGACCCTTATTGAATAAAGAGTTGGACATTACAAAGAGTAATAATCTAGCAATCTGCATAAACTGATTCCTATCCCTCAAAAATGCTCCTCGTTTATAACAAACACAACTTTGTTTATGTGTTCCAAATGAGAACGCATAATCATTCGATTAGTTTTAGAGAATACGATGATTTTAAAGTCATAAAAATTAGTAATGTTTGCTAATATTTCAATTCATAATTTTTAGCCAATATTTCAGACAAACTTTTATTAATTTCTTTGAGGAATTTAATTTTATTTATTTTCATTAAATGAATATATTTATAATAATATTAACATCTAGATGATAAGAAGAAATGCTTTGATCTTTCAACTGTAAAAAGCAGTCTGTCAGATTCAAAACTGATGATATCAGTCCTGATGTCTGATGTCCTGATGATGATATCAATTTTGACTTTGATGAAGACCACTTGTTACGGTTTATAGATCTTAATCTTTCTTCTGGTATCTTATTGTAGTCTAGACGTTGATTTTTATTTTGTGTGTTGTTATTATTGAGAAATCATGTTATATAATAATGTAAATGAGTGACCTGTATATTAACCCTATATTGTTGTTATTAATATCACAACAATTTTTTTAATTTATTATGGAAAGTATATTGGTTGGAGATCACTACCTGAGGTTGTGGTAGGCTCCGGGTTGGGCAGGTATTCCAAAGCACAAAACAATCTGGGCATTTTATGGGGCTCTAAAATACAGAATGAATGTTTCTGTTCAAACAAAAAAAATTTCCTAATTTGCTCAGCTATTCAGTCCACAAAATTTCATTTCGCCAAAAAGACCACGAATATTCTCATTTTGTATTTTATTTAAAAATATAGTAGTTAAAACCATTATCCATTCAGCTACCGGTTAAAATAATACAATTTTCTTTAAACAAATTTCAAATAAAATTATTTATATGGCATATTGTTTTACTCAATACATATTTCTTTTCAACAATCTAGTACCTAAGAAAAGAGAAAGTAAAATTTCCGTTTTAAAAGAAGTTACAAAAAGTTATAAGAACTGAAAATAACTTGTTAAATGTTTGACTGTTGTATTATGAAACCGTTAAGTTTTTTTAACAAAATATTTGTTTATAAAGAATTATTTACAAAAGAGCAGTCATGAAATATCTTCTGTTTTAAACAACCGCAAAAATAGCTACTGTTAAAATTATATATGTATATATATATATATGAATAATAATCAAAATAACACTTGCTGTAATAGATGGATTAATTTATCACATTGTAACTAATTTGCAAACAATGCTCTAAGGCCTTTCGTCAACATATCGTCAGAGAGCAAGTGAACTAAAAAATAATAAATACTTGTTAACCTGGTTGATTGAAGTTTCTAGAATTGTTGGTAACCCTGAATGTGTTTAACGATGAAGAAGTCTTCATCTGTTTAATTATTCCGCTAATCAAAACTTCATCCAATTTATAAAGTTGGATATAAACAATAGCCCAGGATTTTATAAATTGGATGAAGTTTTGATTAGCGGAATAATTAAACAGATGAAGACTTCTTCATCGTTAAACACATTCAGGGTTACCAACAATTCTAGAAACTTCAATCAACCAGCTTAACAAGTATTTATTATTTTTTAGTTCACTTGCTCTCTGACGATATGTTGACGAAAGGCCTTAGAGCATTGTTTGCAAATTAGTTACAATGTGATAAATTAATCCATATATATATATATATATATATATATATATATATATATCAATGATCAAACCACAATAAGAAAATGAGAAAACAAGACTAAGATCTTTCAACCGTAACAAGCGGTCTTCGTCAGAGTCAAAAACCTAACTGAAACACTAGATGCAGAGAACATCTGGTGAGGAGTTGAGAATAGAACTCTTCTCAACCCCTCACCAGATGTTCTCTGCATCTAGTGTTTCAGTTGGGTTTTTGACTCTGACGAAGACCACTTGTTACGGTTGAAAGATCTTAGTATTGTTTTCCCATTTTCTTATTGTGATTTGATCATTGATTGTTATTTCATGTGTTTATGTGAAATCTTTATATATATATATATATATATATATATATATATATATATATTATGATTCATTAAAGTGGACCGTAGTACTGGTATTCATGGCTTCTGACTGAGAGACTCAATGATACGAACCTATTTCCTCCTGTCAGTGGTTAACCGAAATAGGAGTTGGCCAAGTGTCATATTTATATATAAATATGTTTAAAATAAATATGTTGTTTTGTTTCATAATATACAAAGTAAGAGTTATATTGTAGAGCATAATACACAGTGTTGTGTACTCATAGAGATATGTATGATTTTTGTTAAATCTCAAGATCGTAGGAACACAATTATTTTTGTTTAGTTTATAAACTATATGTTATATTCATGTAGATAGCTTTACAGTTATATATATTCATATTGTATAGTCACTTACTTGTGCAATTACTAGTATGTTATTTTTTCGTGTTGTTCTACATATGGTCACAATTGACCACTTAAGTTGGATTTTCATGAAAGAGAACTATGTTTGGAAAAAAAATTGAAGCAAGCGGGCTAATTGGTTTGAAGTTTGTGGTGATATAACTAGCTCTAGTTTGATGTGGCCTTGAACACAAGGGGATCAAAGGAAACTATAAATCATAGTCTGGCAGATTGCTGGGGAACTAAAAGTGAAAGTCAGGTGTTGGATGAGATTTTAGTCGGCCTACCAGGTGGCTTAGGTTTCTCCCTAACTGATTGGACGACCTTGAAGCGATTACGTTCAGTTGAGGGCGGATAGGTTCAACAGGTGGGGTACTTTCACTTTTTTATTTTTTTTTATTTTTTTACTGGCCAGCCCTCTCTGGTCGTCCCTTGCAGGTCGGTAGACAATGAGGTCTGACTAAAACCCTTCCCTTTTACCAAAGGTCTGACAGACCTTTAATTTTCTCACCACCACAAACAACCCCCCTCTTTCTTTTACAATAGAACCAGCAACCCTTATTCACTCCTTTCCAGTTAACCTGTCCATTCTGTTGTTATTTAATTCATAAACAATTTGTTTTATAAATAAAAAAAACTTTCACCCATATCACTAATTTTTCAACCAACTTTCCAATAATATTCTGTCCTATTCATATTGTGCTTGCGAATTCAATACATTCAATCCTTTATCTAACCCTTCATTGCAGCGGACCCCTTTCAGAAAGAAAGAAATGAGCATTCAATGAATGGAACTTGATCTCTTAATCCTTTTACCTATTTAACGGTTAGTAGTGCCTGACATTCATGATGAGTTCAAATCACTCATTATTTTATTTAATGCTATTAAAAGCCTACTTTTGAAGTATCCGACAAAAGAAAAATCATTTCAATAATTATCACACAAATAGAACTGGGTAAAATAAATACATCAGCAATTTTTCAGTTTCTGACAAAACATCACTTTTAATGAATGTCTAAACCAGAATAAAAAATGAGAAAAAAGACTAAGATCTTTCAAGCGATCATCATCAGAGTCCAACGCAACTAAAATCAGAGATGTGGAACCGTCTGGAGTGGGGTTGAGAAGAGTGGGAGGGAAGAGAAATATTTTAAAGGGCGTAAAGTGCATGAATAGTCCAATAGTCCGGGGAGAGATGTTAGGGGGTGAAATTTAAAGAAATATCATAATCCTGGCGTTCAAGCTCTTTAAATCAAGGGCGGTCCTGTACATTCTTAATAATCATGGAATATATGGTCAGAAATACACCTAGTTGAACTTACCGCTGAACTTAACGCACAATTGAAAGCAACTGTGACGACTACCATATCCCACAACCCCACTGGGAAGGTGGAGGGGGAAGGCAAATTTGAAGGCAGCTCAAAATTTGCAGATTGCTGACTACACTTACTAAATAACCAAGAATATTAAAAATACTTTTATTTGTATATTTTTTTATTTTATATTGTCAAAAAGAAGTTAGAGTACATTTTTGTGATTTATCATTGGATCATCGATTTGAAATGGATACGATACATTATTATCATCATCTGAGGGTGACTTAACCACTGCGTCATAAAAACTATTGTACTTCCCCTCCTGTACTAAAGTACCCCAGCAGTTAGCTTCAACGCTTCCAAGAAGCTTGTCACTTTTTCTGGGTCCAGTGGTAAAAGTTTTTCTATGGTTTTGTTCAGTGTCCTGAAGCACCTTCCTCTGTACGGAAGGTTACCTGACAGTCAGCCAGCAGGTGCAGAGGTGTTTCTTCCTCTTTGTAGAATCTGCAGAAACCATCATTGATAATGTCCTTTCAAACTCCCTACGTTTCGGGAGAAAGTGATTTTCTTTCTCTTTCTTCGAGTCCTTAGGTGCGCTTGTGGGACGTTGGCTTCCACTAGTTAGCACTTTTCGACGCTCTGCGCTTCAGGAGGTTGGCTTCCACTAGTTAGCACTTTTCGACGCTCTGCGCTTCAGGAGGTTGGCTCCCACTAGTTAGCACTTTTCGACGCCTTGAGCTTCCGGAGGTTGGTCTCCAGACTTCCTTCTGACCCAATCATATTTGATTTAATTGCCAAAATCATTAATATTGTGTGTAATTGGTGTTTATTATAGTATGTACAAATTAATTTCAACATAAAAGAGACCTTGTATTGTTAAGGATTTTGATCCTTATGTAAATAAATATCTCCTGATAGGGCTCACCAGAGATATACTTTATGTTTTCTGAACAACTATTCTGATAAAAGAAATTTCTAAATCAACATATACAATTAAACTATCAAATTAACATTTGTGTTTTTTTCTGACTTAATGGGGTTGTTCTATTCATGCTGAAATATACATTGAAAAGAATGCATTCTGAGGCAAAGGATCGTCTGCAAGTTATGCAGACGATGTTTGAGTTTAGTCTTGGAAGTCAACAGGAGTCAGTTTTTTTCTCTTTATCGTGGTTCGATGCACAAAATAAGTTTGGATTACGGGTGGTCCTGTACATTCTTAACAATCAGTCTTCGGTTCCGAGCCTGTACGTAGTCAGGAACTATTTAAAGATTCCTACTCTAAATACATTTGAGTTAGGCAAACTTTTAGACTCCCAATATAGTAGTAAGGTCGCTTTTAGTAAGTACTAAAATGGGTGTCAAATAATAAACGAGCCATACTTCTGGAAAGCTCTAAAGGTGAAATGTTATATCTCTTGGAATTAGGAAACATACAAACAAAATCTCAAGCAGTGTTAGAAAATAAGGACAAATTCTTTTAAGTATTGATCTTTAATTTAAATTTAAAGAAAAGTTTTAAATTTAATTTTAATTTAGGAAATCAAAGCAAAGAAAAAAAATTAATAAAGTAAAAAGATATTCCTGGTTACAATGGTAGAAAATCAATGAGATATTTAATTAATACACCGGTATAACTTAATTCATGTAACTAAAAGGTAAATATGTAATGTTTGATTCTCTGATCACCTATACAACCAAGGTTCTTGTTATACTCTGCACTTTTCTTGTTGGAGTCTACAAAGAGGAGGCAGTCATGTGAAAGAAGCGGATGTTGAAGCATGATTCGGAGCTTGGCAGGGTAATGCACTTTAAACATTAAACATGTTTACAGAAATTACTTTAGCGAATCTAATTATATTTAAATAACAACTATGCACTGTTATTAAGTTAATTTGTTTCATTTCTAAGTAATTAAACAATAGAGGAAGAATTTAATTTGTTTCAGCCCCAACCATTTATATATATTATATATATATATATATATATATATATCAATGATTAAACCACAATAAGAAAATGGGAAAACAAGACTAAGATCTTTCAACCGTAACAAGCGGTCTTCGTCAGAGTCAAAAACCCAACTGGTTTTTTGGGTTCAGTTGGGGTTTTGACTCTGACGAAGACCGCTTGTTACGGTTGAAAGATCTTAGTCTTGTTTTCCCATTTTCTTATTGTGGTTTGATCATTGATTGTTATTTCACGTGTTTATGTGAAATCTTTATATATATATCAATGATCAAACCACAATATGAAATGGGAAAACAAGACTAAGATCTTTCAACCGTAACAAGTGGTCTTCGTCATAGTTAAAATCCCAACTGAAACACTAGATGCAGAAAATATCTGGTGAGGGGTTGAGAAGAGTGGGAGGGAAGAGTGGTATTTTGTGAAATCTTTTTATACATATATATTAACGTTTCAGGGTAGTTTCGTTATTGACAAATATGAAGAGACTTTTTGCAAGTCATGTTGAATCCAAGTACGCGGCAGTTGAAAGGTCCCAGTTATTCGCTACCCTGTGAAATCTCTGCGAAAGAGTGTAGAGGTTTCACTGTCCCTCTTTAAAACAAAAGTATTGACAGAAAACATGAGCTTCTCCTTGCAGTGAACACTTGAGTTCATTTCGATTATTGTTTTCATGGTGGTGTGGTGTTGGTCAGTTCTATTGTAGACTGCAAATGTAAATTTTCAAAACGATTATTATTTCACGTGTTTATGTGAAATCTTTTTATAAGTATAAATAACACACGATTCACGATCTGAAAACGGAAATTATCTTTGAAATATTGATATCAAAATTAGCCCGGCTGCAATATTGTCATTTCTTTATATTTTTGATAAGGAAAGTAAATGAAAGTAAAATACACTTATTGAGTGATGCATCACTAAGGCTTCACTATTCTATAAGAACCACTCTTTTATCCTTGTTTTACTTCCACTTTTTCTTCTAAAGGTGTATTATGTTCCGTAGGAAGCGACCCTTTTCAAACACCTGTTCTGAAAGTTATTAGAATACGTTTAACTTAATATTATGAATTATAAATAATTGAATTATAATATTATAAATTATACTAATATTATAAAGAAATAACAATAAAACTATATCAATAAACAAATGTAAAGGCATTTAACAAGTTCTTCTATTTTAAACGCTGTAGTCCTTTTTATACAATTATTTTTAATTGCCTTTAGATGAGTAGATTTCAATCAGAATAAATTTGGTTTTTAAACATTATTCCTAAAAACCTGGAGAAAAAACTTATTAATAATAAAATAAATCAATTATTAAAGGTATTATATGTATTTTATTTAACATTAAAGATTATCTAACTAAAAATAATGAAAATTATAAATAACATCATGAGATAGTAATATATTTGGACCTTATATATTTCTAAAAAAAAAATTTAAACTGTCTATTTATGGGACAAAAGATTCTATATTTAACAGATAGTTTTTTTTTAAATCTAATCTAATTCATAACCAAAGAGACTAGTTATTTAAGTAGTGTCATATCTTTCGTCTATTGATTTTTCAGAATCCCTGAGTTCTATATTGTATATAACAATTCAATTACTTGAGCAGTACTAGTTACGTTTTCAACAAAAAAAAATCTTGTAGGAATTGCTGTTTTTTGTAACCTTCTATGTGATTTTTCATGATGTTTGAAGGTACAAGTAATAGAAAAAAGTACAGATGTGTATTTATGATTGTTAGTTCATTTCTAATTTTGTATTTCTATGAATTTAAAATGAAATAATTTATTAGAACATATGCTATTCTGTTTAAAAACAAACGGGGAATTTTTTATAGGAATGCTGTGTGCATTATGTTGACTAATTTGCCACTATCCAAGGCTAACTGGTTTTCACCAGTGTCAGCTTGTTTTTGTGAATTCTTCAGAATATCAATTACGCAAAAGAAGTCAAACTGTTTTTGAAACTGTAATTTCAACCATTTTTAAGTTAATAGTGAAGCATTGTCTGCTGATGTGCTAGACAATATACTGAAGTTATGAGTATTCAATCTTGGTCATGACCTTTGGGTTTTATGTGGGAGTTAAAGAAGTTTGTAGAAACCGTCTTTCAAACAGGGTGTAAGGTCATGGTCTCAATCTTGAACGAAGACAGATACACGCTAAAGATCATTATTCCAATAAACGTGAGTAAAAAAAATACACCCTAACTGGTAGAAACTCAAGAATAATATAATTTGTTCATAACTAACACATGTAAATTTGAAATATCATTAACTAAGATCAGTATCAAAGAAGACTTGCTTTTAGAATATGTACCTTTCATTGTTCACATTCACACCTTAGCTTTAGACAGTTTATTTTAAACAAATAAATATATCATCAAACCACGATATGAAATGGAAAAAAAAGTCTAAGACTTTCAACCTTATGCCTGTTACGCATAATATGCGTAGCTGTATATTTGTAAATAAAGATGATATAAAAAAAACTTTCAACCACAACAAGCTGTCTTCGTCCGCGTCAAAAACCCATATTGTGGTTTGATAATGATGGTTATTTCACGTCTTTATATGAAATCTTGTTATAAATAAATATATATAACATATCAGAGAGCATAAATGTCGACAATATTGAATACCCAAATGAGGAAAACCAAATTTAAAATAAATGAAAAGCACGATATTTTTTCATAATTGTTACTCATGATAGAGTGAGATTGTATTCTAAGTAAATATATATTTTCAGGATACCTTTGTAGCATCAACTAAAAGTTACTTTAACTAAACAAGGAAAGGAAGTTTTTTATTAGGAAAATTATTTAAGAAGAGCAAAAACCTAAATTAGACCCTTTAATGTTTTACTATACCAAATATTTGATTAACTCCAACACAAAACAAAGAGATCCCTAAATGCTATAACAAGGATATCCGTATTAATTCTATGCTTTTGTTTCAATAATTCAAAGAAGTCTCTGTGTGAAGAAGTTGGAGTCCAGTGTCACTACCTCTACTTCTATTAACAATATACCTAAAAAACTAACTAGAGATTAAAAAAAAAATAAAATTAATATCAGCGAAGAATAATAGAGCAAACCAACAACTGATAACAAATAACAAAGAAAAGAATTAAGGAGTTCACTGGAAGGTAAAGCTCATGTTTTCTGACAATATCCTTATCTCAAAGAGGGACTGTGCAACCTCTACATGTATTGGCGAAACAAGCAAAAACTCTATTCCTATTGGTTACTATCTAAATTAATATATATATATATATACTTGAAAAATAATTTAAATAAAAAAATAATTAGAAAAGGAAGTAATCACCAAAAACTGAAAATTTTTAGAAAATTACTTATACAAAAAAGAAAACCATATTTAAATATTGAGATAGAGGATAGCAAATTTATATTATTAAAGATTTTGAATCATATCAAACATGGTCTTTGAAGGTAGCCCTTCTCAGACTCAGACCGCGAGGCAACTCAGTACAGAGGAATAACAAACAGCATATTTCATATATATATATATATAAAGATTTCACATAAACACGTGAAACAACAATCAATGATTAAACCATAACCCCAACTGAGTTGGGTTTTTGACTCTGACGAAGACCGCTTGTTACGGTTGAAAGATCTTAGTCTTGTTTTCCCATTCTTATTGTGGTTTAATCATATATATATATATATATATATATATATCAGTCCGGTTTGGACCGTTTTAGTATTTTGATTTATATAATATATATATATATATATATATATATATATATAGACTGTCTAGACAGTCTAGTCGAAGGTTTTGTCCGGTTAACATTGTTGTTCCTTTAAATAATGTAAATTTCATTTTCTTAGTTAAAAAATTCTTACTTCTGCCTATGAAAAAGGTTTTAAATAAAACCGAAACGTTGGCAACGAGAGTTTGATTTTTTATCCTGGAAAATTGACCGAACCCCGATTAGAGAACACACCTATATATATATATATATATATTGGTATACTTTGGGATCAGACCTTCATCAAATCATTCGGTGAGTTGATTTATATGGTACCGGAGAGATGGAGGAATAAAATAAGAAAACTCGAGAAGGTATGTAAAAAACATACTAAACTTAAAGTTGGCAAGTTATTTAATGATATATATACAATTAAATTTCTTGCCGATTTCTCTATGGATGATTTGTCGATTTGGCTTCTGAAGTTTTCTGATCTCACACTTCCATTCATTTGGTACTAAGTGTAATAAATCACCAAAAGATTTCCTTGTAAATTCCATGTAATATTTAGTTATCATACATTTAAAAATTTAAATCGTACGTTTCAGTCACACTGACCATCATCAGGTTGTAACGAAAGATAAAATAATTGAACAAAAGTTATTAACCAAAATAAAAATTATATCCTACTTACTATAAAACAGTTTCAAATTTCCAATACAAAAGATAAAACTACATAGTAAACATAAATTTAAAACCCAATGCACTGGGTTTTACACTATCAATGTTGTGCTTTCATTGTAATGTTCCTAGTGTATCGCTCTGCAACTCAAACTGCTGTCTCTGCTGTGCCTGTCCCGTATATAGCTTTAACATATTGTTGAAGCTTGCAGTTTGATGAATAATGTTAGGTCTTCGTTCTAAAATGTTTAGCCTTCCAATAACATTAGCTTGTTTCTTTCTTTTTCATAGTATAGCACCTCTGTGTTGTTTACTAGCATCTCTCGTGTGAGTTTGACTTTATGGGTATTGAGTGTATGGTCTTTAGGACCACCTGCTGCCATGTGCATAGTAAGACGTTGGAACAAAGTTGTAGTAGTCGAACCAATGTATGTGGATTTGAAAGATTCGCATGTATTAATAAAGGTCTGCTACCTAATTACACTAATATATATTAGCCTTTTTCGTCTCTCTTGAAGACGGCAACAACGCCAAAATGATTGAAAATTTGTGAGTGTTGGTCTCTTTTTTTGTGATTTCAATTTTATATATATATATATACTTTAAGCTGTCAGTATCTATGGTATTTACTTATTATTGTAAATTACTAATTATTTGCAGTGTATTATTGTTTCATGAAATTACTTATGTGCAGTAATTACAATTTATTCATTTTAAAATTTAGCGACTAAAAAATGTATAAAAGGAGAAATAAATAATTAAGGGCAGGTATATTTATCAGATGGTTAGTTCTCTAAAGTTGAAGGAATGGGAACTTGCTTCGCAAAAAATATAAACTCTATAAATACTGGTTTTTTTTTTATCATTTTAAATCAGGGAAATTCATGTTGAATTTCAAAATAACGAGTTGTTAAGATAAAGGTGAAAGAGAATACAGTTAGAATTAAAGGTAGAAGTGGAGTAAAGGAAGGCGAGCGGTACATCAAGTGCCGGTGTCTGGTTAGGGCAGGTTATACCGGTTAGCCGCCTGGCATCCACGTCTTGGACTTCTCATTTAAGCCTCCTTCATCTAGAATAGTCCCGACCTCTTAAAAGACACCATCACACAGATGAAAATAACTGGGGTGTAAACCTAAATCTAGTGGCTCAAGGACAACCCAGTAGGATACAGAAATCCTGTAGATAATTTTGAAAATATTATCTACATCTCGTGTGGTAGGAATCCATATCTTGGATTTCTCATTTAAACCTTCTTCATCTAGAATAGTCGCGTCCTCTTAAAAAGACACCATCACACAGATGGAAATAACTGGGGTATAAACCTAAATCTAGTGGCTCAAGTACACCCCAGTAGGATACAGAAATCGTGTGTATAATTTTGAAAATATGATCAACATCTCGTGTGGTAGGAATCCATATCTTGGATTTCTCATTTAAACCTCCTTGTTCTAGAACAGTCCCGACCTCTGAAAAAGTCACCATCTAACAGATGAAAATAACTGGGGAATAAACCTAAATCTAATGGCTCAATTACACCCCAGTAGGATACAGAAATCCTGTAGATAATGTTGATAATATGCACACAATTTGTTCGTTTTCTTATTCGTTTTAATTTAAATCGAGTTTTTTACTAGAATACACCCAGTAATTAATCAGTACAGATTATAGATAACTCTAATTACTTTTTCGTTTCGTAAAAGATTATTGTTACTAAGAAGTATGTATTCTGGATAGATAAAATGAACATAACCTAGTTCAAGTCATTGTCTCTTTTAACTCACAAGCAATGCAAGCAGCTTTCATGGTTCAGTTCGAGGAAAAATATATTAAGTCCTCAACAAAAGGATTTTATTTTACAACGCATATCTAGCTTCTTTTAGTTTTATTGTAGTTAAACTGTTGGTTTTTCTTTTATTTAACTTCAAAAATTTTTATACATTTTTGTGTTTATATTGCAGATGTACCTGATGATGAACACTAAGTGTTTGAAAGACGTAAAATAAAACCTTTGTGGTGAAGACTTATTTACTTATCTTCGCTATTAAATCATAGTGTCTATCAAGGTCTTAGACTTTACTAGAATTACATATAGCTACATACACTGCCAGTGACACGTTGGATCAGTGTTCGGATATTTTACTCATTATTTTATTTTTGGTATCAGATGAATTTACAATTAGTAAGTTAAATGGATTTGTTTATAAAATATAGTAGTTTTTTTTATTACTAATTTGGTAATGCTTTATTGTAGTGAAAAAAATTTGTTTAATCTCTAATCTGCCTTTAAAAATCATCTGTAATTAGGAATACCCGCAAAATAACATATATAAGGTTTCTAAGTTCTTTTTATCTTTCTGTTAACTATTTTGTGCTCAAAAAGAGAACTACGAAGTGTAGTCTGTTAGAAAGAGAGAACTTAAGTTCTTTTAAGGGGTCAGGCTAGCTCAGTGGTTACGTCCTCGCCTCTGAACTGATAGGACCGAGGTTCGATCCCCACCTGGCCCTCGATTTATTCACGCAGGAGGTGAAAAAATCTGAGCACGTCGTCCATCGGAGTAGGACGTTAAACTGTCGGTCCCGAGCCTGTACGATGTCAGGTACATTGTTAAAGATCCCTACTCTAAATACACTTGAGTTAGGCAAAATTTAGGACTCCCACTCTAGAATCAATTATCATTGTGTGGTATCACAAAGGGCCAATGCTCGGCCTACGTGTGTTCCCTTGTGGGACTGCCACTGCAACCTAACCTAACTTAAGTTCTTTTAATGTATTCTTTCTCTTGCTTGGTAGTATTGAGCCAAGATCCCTTAGTTGAAACTCTTAGTGGGGATGAATTATTTATGTGTTAGGTAATAGTTAATTTTTAATATAAATATATTTTATTTAAAGTATTTTTGAAAAGGTTAGCTGATAAAAGTTTTTTTTTCATCCCTACGCTGTAATCTTATCTGCACTCAAGAGTACGTATAAAATTCAGTATCGATGAAAAAGAAAAAAAGTCTACAAATACATTAGACCAGTGAAAATTATACAGGAACTTCCTGTTATAAAATCTTTGTAGGTTATCTAGTTTGAAACTTCAACGACTTACTTCGTTTCAAAAATTTACATTTTAATCATCAGGGTTTGAGTGGATTTGTGATTAGACCTAACATAGTTGGTTCTACTTACGTAGAACTTAAAAACAAGTTGGTTGACACTGGCGAGTTAACTACTTCAGTTAGTTCTTCATTAAGGTTATATACAGGTTTCGAAATATTTGATTAATCTGATAAGTTTTGAAGCTGACAATCCTCATAAATGTTAATAGCAATAGCTTAGTTTTGACATCTCCTAATATTATTATGGTTATATATTTGATTGGTAAAACTGAGTGTATGCAAAACTGAATGCATGTTTGCAACATTGAGCACAAAAAGTATTACTGACGGTTTATTATATAGAAAAGAGAGGAAGTAGACTACGAGTATTATGGTGTATTTTTCTCCGGTTAGTAACCTTTTTCCTCAATAAGAAACACTGTTTGTAAAAGCAAGTAATCAAACAAAAAACATCATCTGAGGTTTAGTATTATATAACCATTAAGTAAAATTATATCTTTATTACCACAGTGATTGTAATATTATTAGAAAAATAATAATATTACTCTCCTGACGTACTCCATCATGAAGAGCAAACTGAAAAGATACCTAACATCGTAAGCTACTACTATCACAACTAGACAGGATTCTGGTTTACTCCATCATGAAGAGCAAACTGAAAAGATACCTAACATCGTAAGCTACTACTATCACAACTAGACAGGATTCTGGTTTACTCCATCATCAAGAGCAAACTGAAAAGATACCTAACATCGTAAGCTACTACTATCACAACTAGACAGGATTCTGGTTTACTCCATCATCAAGAGCAAACTGAAAAGATACCTAACATCGTAAGCTACTACTATCACAACTAGACAGGATTCTGGTTTACTCCATCATCAAGAGCAAACTGAAAAGATACCTAACATCGTAAGCTACTACTATCACAACTAGACAGGATTCTGGTTTACTCCATCATGAAGAGCAAACTGAAAAGATACCGAACATCATATGTTACGATGATAGCAGGACCGCCTTCTAACCTAATCTGTCATAAAGAAAAATTGAAAACACACCAACATCGAAAGTCTATCATAGAGGGACGGGTTTTTTATGTACTCATTCATCAAGAATAAACTAGAAATACACATAACATCGTACATCGTAAAAACCCCAAATCGACATGCTATTCGTATCTATACCAGAATTGAACGTTTATCAGATATTAATTATGCTTCGAAAAACTTTCTTAATTTTTGACATAACTTATAGAAAGGACTTGAGCTGAGGATATCAGAAGTTAGAAATATTAGCTATAAAAAAAGTTTACAATGTCATAATGAATTGGTTTAAATGAACGACGAATCAAGAATGAAGCACAACTTTACACTTTCTACAGATCAAAATACGTTAAGGCGTGAGAAGAGAGGACTTCGTTGAGAACTGTTATTATAATATATAATATATATATATGAATGATCAAACCACAATAAAAAAATGGGAAAACAAGACTAAGATCTTTCAACCGTAACAAGCGGTCTTCGTCAGAGTCAAAAACCCAACTAAACTTAGTTTTAGTAAACCCAACTTCAGTTTAGTTGGGTTTTGACTCTGAGGAAGACCACTTGTTACAGTTGAAAGATCTTAGCCTTGTTTTCCCATTTTCTTATTGTGGTTTGATCATTGATTGTTATTTCACGGGTTTATGTGAAATCTTTATTTATTTATATATATATATCTTCGGTAAATATATATATATATATCTTCTCTCACATCTCTTCTACTAAGCCTCCAAAAACTGCTGGTGGTATGGTTCAATGCGGACGTCGTGGATGTCTAACTTGTCCTATCATCAATCCTGTTCCTTCCTTTACCTCCTTCCATAGTAAACGCACCTACCCTATCTCTCACAAGACCTCTTGTACCTCTGGTAACTGCGTTTACCGTTTGGATTGCACCCAGTGTGATTCTTTTTATGTGGGTTTGGCTTCCACCAAGCTAAGCCTGCGTATGAATAATCACAGGTCATCCGTTGGCAAACGCAGTGACCTTCCTGTTGCTACTCATGCCAGCTCTCACGGACTCAGTTTTAATGACTGTTTTCGTGTACAGGTCCTGAGGCAGATTGATCAGACTAATTCGAAAGTTACTCTGAGAGCTTCAGAAGAAGCACTTATTAGTCTTCTGGGCGGTAGATCGGCTCCTGGGCTTAACCTCAATCGTTGATTTTTTTTTCTCTTATTTTTTAGTTGTTATCAGCTTTTAATTTTATTTTAGTTAAATGTTTTCATTTTTTAATTTTTATTTGGCTTGTATCTCTTTATATTCCCTGTCTACCTTTCCTCCGAAAGTTGGCTACCCTGTTTGAGTGCTTCAGTTCGAACGCCAAGTCAGTCGTTATCAGCCTTTGGAGCGATTCACTTCTTTTCCTGAAGACGAGGACATCGAAATATAGTAGTGAGTTCAGTGATTTTCTTTCTATGTGTTCTTTTTAATTTCTAGTTTATATATATATATATATATATATATATATATATATATATATGTGTGTGTGTGTGTGTGTGTTTTAATCGGGATTCGGTCAATTTTCCAGGATCAAAATTCAAAATCTCTTTGCCGATATATTGGTTTATTTAAAACCTTTTTCATAGGCCTAAGTAAGAATTTTTTGAATAAGAACTAACAATGTTTAGTAGTCAAACGTTTCAACTAGACTAATCCGATCATCGTATAAATAATAATATACAAGATTTTAAATAAAACCGAAACGTCGGCAAAGAGTGTTTGATTTTTGAACCTGGAAATTTGACCAATCATGATTAAATGACATATCTATTCTATCAAACGGTTGATAAATTATTGAATTATATATATATATATATATATATATATATTATATATTAATAATTAATACATATCTAGTTATAATTACTAGACAAGATTAGAATAACTGCTCATTCACTTCCAACTAAGTACGCCTATCATTAAATTGCTGAAACTAACTAATTATAAAAAATAATATGATATTCTAAACACAGATTGTAATTTATAAAATCAAATGAAAAACTCTTTATAGAATTTTAAACACATCGTCTTTCAAATAACATGGCTGAAAGTATGTTTTATTGTTACAAATGGATGTTTTAGTATTATATTAGAAAGCGAGGAGGTACACTGTTGGAAGAATCACAGGATGCTCCCAAACAAGTGTGATGCTTTAAAAGCAATATGCCATGTACGAAAATATTTCTCATCCATGTAAAGAATACACCATGCTTAGGCGGTTACATGCTACCACATTTCGATTTCGGAGTAAGTGATATAGACGGCATTTGATCATTAGTAATAAAATACATAATTGAGAATGTTAAAATCACGACTGTTAATTTACAGCTATTATTTGAGTTGATAATTTACTTTATTAATCAGTATTCATTAATATTTTTTTAAATATGAATATAATTTGAATATGAATGGAATGATTAAAGGTATTATTGTAGCAGAGACTGGAAGTCGAGTAGGTGCACCATTACTTATTTAGGGAGTTGAAACATAAATCAGAACTACACCATAGCAAGGAAGACTGATCCAAGGCTGGGTCAATTAAAACACGAAATAATCGAGTGGGTTGACAAAGTTTTCTTGATTACCATAACCAATTGAGTTGGGAATTTGTGATTGCCCGCAAAGGGATATAGAAAAAGAAAAGAAAAGTGTCATATTCACAATTTAGGACTTTGATTCGGCTGAAAAGAATGATATGTGGGTTTAAGAGCGTGATAATGCTATGCGCGACCAACTAGAATACTGTTCCTTCAACTATGCAAGCTTATTCAACTCAATAATAATCAATAAATACTGTTGTTTAACAATATAGTAGCATTTAATATATTTGAGTTAAATTATATAATAAAATATTCTGCTGCACATATATATATATATGAATGGGAGAAAGAAGAATAAGATCTTTCAACCGTAACAAGCGGTCTTCGTCAGAGTTAAAAACTCAACTGACGAAGACCACTTGTTACGGTTGAAAGATCTTAGTATTTTTTTCCCTCATTTCATATAGTGGTTTGATCACTGATTGTTATTTTACGCGTTTATGTGGAATCTTGTATATATATATATATATATATATATATATTGATAAAAGAAATATCCTAATATGTGCTAATAAATCCTAATAAATAAATATCCTGATGAACTGACCGAGTCCTGTCAAACTTTAGTTTTATATATATATATATAAACTATATTGACACAATGAACACTCAGAAATGAAACAGAAACTCACTACTATATATCGATGTCCTCGTCATCAGGAAGATAGAAATGAGTCGCACCTCAGGCAGACAAGGACTCATATATATATTTATATATATATAGTTCAATATAGACAAAGATACATAGAGAATCAAAAGAACACACTTACAGTCTCTAATTTTCGGTTTGAACCGTCTTCAGGAGAGATAAGAGAGGGAAACCAAGCGCACTGGTTCAGAGACGGCTGGAGGGTCTCCAAGTGTTTATATATATACAAAGTTTCACATATACACGTGAAATAACAATCAATTATCAAACCACAATATGAAATGGGAAAACAAGACTAAGATCTTTCAACCGTAACAAGCAGTCTTCGTCAGAGTCAAGAACCTGACGATTTTCATTGACGACGGTTTTTGACACTGACGAAGACCGCTTGTTATGGTTGATAGACCTTAGTCTTGTTCTCTCATTTCATATTGAGGTTTGATCATTGATATATACATATATATATTGTTCAAAGTAGCAGCAGCTTCTGCTCTCACGATTTTTGAGCTGGTGGCCTCGATCTTGCGGGCGATTCTTCTATCTGGTCTGATTCGTACCTTTATATTTTTTTTTGTCATTACATATCTCGTTTTGCCGATTTAGCTTATGGTATCTCCATACCATACCACTCCAATAATCCAAGCCATGGTTTTACATCTATATCTATAGGGAGAACGTCGAGCCACCCAGTCTGATATGGTCGCTCGTATGAATTGATGTCCCTTGGACAATTGATTACAAGAAGATTTGCTGTCGATTTACAACAATATATATATATATATATTTCTACCCGATGACGACGACTGTCTAAATATCGAAATATCGTTGTGAGTCTTTTGTGTGTGTCTTTATTTGTTTTTTCTCTTTCATGTGTTATATATATATATATATATATATATATATATATATATATATATATATAGGTGTGCTCTCTAATCTAATTTAATCTAATCCAATCTAATTTAGAGAACACACCTATTCTATCAAACGGTCGATATATTATTGAATCTGCTATATATATATATATATATATATATTATATATATATATATATATATATATATACACAATTAAAAGAAACGGTCCAGCGGACTTTTTTACAATAAAATAAAAAACGAAGGAAACACACAGAAAGACACAGACATAACTCACATCGATATTTCGACAATCGTCGTCATCAGGAGGTGCGAAGAGCGAAGAGCGAAGAGCGAAGAGTCCCGCAGGAAGACAGGGCGGTACTGAGTACCGCCCTGCCCTGTCTTCCTGCGGGACTTTTCGCTCTTCGCTCTTCGCACCTCCTGATGACGACGATTGTCGAAATATCGATGTGAGTTATGTCTGTGTCTTTCTGTGTGTTTCCTTCGTTTTTTATTTTATTATATATATATATATATTGTAAACAGGAAAACGATCCAAAAGGACAACTAACATTTCACGATGAATCACAAACACAGAACTAAGGAACAAACACACTTACTGTCTCTAATTATTAGAGACAGTAAGGGTGTTTGTTCCTTAGTTCTGTGTTTGTGATTCATCGTGAAATGTATATATATATATATATATATATATATATATATATATATATATATACATGTATGTATATACAAAGTTAAAATCATAACTTTTTAAATAGCTATAGTACAGAAATAGTAAACAAATATATTCCATAGAACATAAAAATAATACCAAAGATATTTTTGTAAAACTTTATTCATTTACGAAGTTTAAAAGACTCTTTACGAAGTTTAAGTAACTTGGTGCTTTTCTCAAGTCCCTTTTGTTGTTAATTTTATTACATTTTATCTGTAGTTTAGTTTTGTTTTATATTGTTCTTAGTTGCTTATGTTAGCTAACTGATGATGGTTAATGTTTGACACGAGTGCGTCGAATTTAAATGTTACGAAGAATAACCTTATGAATCTGAATAAACCGTCCAGTGGCGAGTTAAAATAAAAAACAATAAAACATTTGTTTTTATGTGATATTAAATAGAACAATTAGAAATTCTGAAATAAAATCATTAAATTATTTAATCAATGATTTAACAAGTGCCATGACAACAACTAACACAAAAAGAACAAAAAAAAAACTAGAAATTATACTATATATCCAATCCTAGAAAGATGTTCATGTATAAAGACTAGAGACAATTTTTAAAAATTTGGTTTAGAATAAGCTTATTTATTTAATATAAAGGTTTTTTTCATTGCAAAAAACCCAAAATATTCATATAAAGAAATTATTTGCAATACTGTTGACAGAAAATATTTGGGAAAAAATTGTAAACCTTTGAGTGTTTTTCTTTTTCAAAATGTCGTTGTTCTGTCAAAGAAAAAAAGTTTAAGTAAAATGAAACAATCGGCTTTAAAAGTTTGTTTGCGTCTGAAAACCTCACTGATTCCTGATATATATTTTTCTGTGTATGGATGGAGATAAATATGCATATTATTTATCTTTATCATTGTTCAGATAAATAACTACTTGAATGTATTATAGTTTACAACTGCAAGTCGCAGTTACTTAAGCCACCCTTGTAAAAATCAAGTGTCGATAATAGTTTGTTGAAAAAAAAAAGGTGTATTCCTACCATTGATTTCTTGAGAATCTTTATCACTTTACCATCAATATTACGTCTGAGGTAGAATTGTTAGAACTGGTTTAATAAGTTTTGATATTTTATGGTTGAGTGTTCAAAATCAATTTTTAAACAACGTCTCTCAATGTTATATAGTTGTAATGATAATCTATTGTAGGAATGGAAAAGTTTTTCAGACTAGGTTCAATAACATGTATTATTTAGCACTGGATGGCAGTTTTTTTTTTAATAACGCTTTAGCTTTAGCTAGAATAGACACAAAGAAGCGCGAAGAGGATTCCTTTTATGCTTGTCTCCCAGCCAATGTGACAAGAAAGACCGTGAGATCACTGCAGCCTCGTCACCACCCTCAACCACCTTTGTCAACATCTTAGTTATCATGTGGATCAAAACATTTGTTTCTGTGTCATAATGAATAGAACAATTAGAAGTTTTGAATTGAAATCATTAAATTATTCATTCAAAGATTTAACAAGTGCCATGACAAAAACTAATACAAAAAATAACAAAAACACCAGATATTACACTATTGTACATTTTTACGGATCATACATTCTTTCAAGCTTGATTCATTCATTTTTTCCATTTACCAGAGTTACCTTGAAAAACCTCTAGGTTGTTCAAAGTCTTTTTAATATATTTTATATTGCTAATATATATATATATATATAAACCTTATTAAATTTCTTCCCAACTACTCTATGGTCATTTATTCGAATGATGACCGAAACGTTGTCTGTATTTTTATTTGTAATTTTTTCATCATTAAATGGATTGTACGAACAAATCTTTTGGTGAACTGTTGTACTTAGTACCAAGTAAATGGAAATGTGAGATCCGAAATCTTGAAAAACTGTATCGAAAAATAATACATAGAGAAGTTGGGAAGAAATTGAATAATGTTTGTATAAACGAAGGTCTGCTACCTAGTTACACTAATATATATATATATATATATATAAATTTCACATAAACACGTAAAATAACAATCAATGATTGTTATTGATATATGTTAATGATATATCATTAAGAAAATGGGAAAACAAGACTATGATCTTTCAACCGTAACAAGCGGTCTTCGTCAGAGCCAAAAACCCAACTGAGTCAGAGTCAGAGTCAGTTGGGTTTTTGACTATGACGAAAACCGCTTGTTACGGTTGAAAGATCTTAGTCTTGTTTTCCGATTTTATTATCGTGGTTTGATCATATATTTATATATATATATATATATATATATATATATATGCGTTTAAAAAATGAATATCCGATTTCACACTATTTAATTTGTTAGAAAATGTTTCTAATTCTCTAAAACTTTTTTTTTACAACTTTTACCAACGTTAGAACATATATATATATATATATATATATATATATATATATATTAGCTCTTTACAAATAAAAAATTGCTCTAAAACAGATAGAAAAGTTCAAAAATAAACTAAAGAGCCACACAAATAAGAATTGGCTCTTTCCAGCGCGCTTACTTCACATCATTTATATCTTAAAGGATTAATTTTTCATTCATTTTTTACTTGCTTAAATATTTGTTTAATATCTCTTTCATTTTTTAAAAAATTTATCTATTCATTTACATTTTAAAAATATACTAACTCTTTGTATTATTATCTTTTATTCTTGTGTTTTGTTTTTACGCTTATTCTGTTAATAGATTGTTAAGGTTTAAAGTATGTTTTTATTATCTGCAGTAGTAACTTTTCTCAAATTTTAACTTGTCCACTTTTTCATAATTTTCTTATGTCCATCTTCTATTATGCATTTTGCTTTTATCTCTTTCTTTCTTCCTCTCTTCTTAAGTATAGTTTTTCAGTATATTTTTTATCTGATCAGAGCGTATGTGACTGCACTGTCGGTTACCAACTGGTGCTGTCCCGGGGCACTATGTCTTCACTCTTTTCCCCTATCCTACGACGGTTAAATTAAAATTTTGAGACTGTTAAATATGCTGCTCTATTGTATCTATATAAATATAAAAAAAACTATTATAGTAGGCTTTTAATTATTTTCATGATTTCTATCAGACTCTCACTCTTTGTAAATAAATAATCACTTAACTTTCTGTCCCTCTCTCTCTCCTCTCCCTCTCTCTCTCTCTCTCTCTCTCTCTCTCTCTTTCTCTCTCTCTCTCTCTCTCTTGTCCTTCACTTCTAGACTTCTTCTTACTCTATCTGACGTCGTATTGCGGTTCGAAATATTGATCCCAGTTCTTTGCTTTTTTTTCAGTTACCTATCTATCTATCTATATACTTATAAAACTCTGATGACAGAACTTGCTTATTAGTTTTCTTGTCACCATGCATTGTCTGAATAAATATTAAAATATATATAATTTTGTGGGAATCGAACCCAAGACCTTTGCATTGGAACTCCAGCGCGCTGCGCTCTGGACTATTTGGGCTTTCTTACAATACACTTCCAAAACCTTGGGTTTTTGACTCTGACAAAGACCGCTTGTTACGGTTGAAAGATCTTAGTCTTGTTTTCCCATTTCTTATTATGGTTTGATCATTGATTGTTATTTCACGTGTTTATGTGAAATCTTTATATATATATATAAAAAGATTTTACATAAACACGTGAAATAACAATCAATGATCAAACGACAATAAGAAAATGGGAAAGCAAGACTAAGATCTTTCAACCGTAACAAGCGGTCTTCGTCAGAGTCAAAAACCCAACTAATTAGTTGGGTTTTTGACTCTGACGAAGACCGCTTGTTATGGTTGAAAGATCTTAGTCTTGCTTTCCCATTTTCTTATTGTGGTTTGATCATTGATATATATATATATATATACAAACTTATACTTTATACTTACACTTAAGTACCATCTTTTTCAGTATCAGTGAGACTCTGTCGAATACCACATCGTTAGATTGAGATTTTTCAACCAAATAAAACAATGATTTTTATTTAACGTGTTTCCTTTATTATCTTGTTAGAAATGTATATAACAATTAATATGTCTCTTATAAACAATATAATGAGGCTTTAAACTACGCTTTAAGCTTTGTAAAATACTATTTTATCGTATATACTCGTATATATAGTATGACCTGATTATCAAATTCTAAATTGGTACTTAGGACATTGATCCGTAACAGATCCATCAAAGCTACAAACAAGATGTTTTCGATTTCACTTTGATGAGAGTCGCCACCTATCAATAGTGGTTTATACATTGATATTAATTTTAAAAGTCATTAGACGATTGTGTTTATAATTTAAATAGAAATAATGATTCAATAGTTTTTACGTTGTATGTATTGAAAGATGCGGTCATTATAGTTTTAAATGTAGTCTAGTGCTAGGAACATTATGTCATTTAACCGGAAAAGCTGCATGAATTTCACAATCGCTATAATAAGCGTTTAAGTCATTTACATGATGTAATTGTATGGTTGTAATTCATTTAAGTGGTGCTACAATCTAAAGCAAGAGACATAACAATTTCATGATTCAATAGAATGCGTCCAGATGTACTGACGGGTAAGACTTATATTCTATGTGAAATATGCTATTTCAAAACGAGATTAAGTCATTTTAAACATGTTTCATTGAACCAAATCAATATTCAATAATTACCTAGAACCCCGAAGATATTGAAAGAAATAGTCAAGAACACATACAATAATATTACTATTTTAAATTGTATTTCAACATTTCTAAATATTAAACAGGTTGCTGTCAACAAAATAAATGATACGTTGAAGAAAAGACAGTCAACCGAAGGAAGCAACTGGTATTTCAGTATAAATTATTGATATATGATATATATATATATATATATATATATATATACAAGATTTCACATAAACACGTGAAATAACAAACAATCATCACACCACAATATGACATGGGAAAAAAAGAATCATATATATATATATATATATATATAAATACAAAAATTCAACATTTATTCACAAATACACCGATCAAAGACACCTTAAACATCATTTGTGAAGCAGCCTATAACCATCCTGAACTACCCCCTCCACCGATGAATAGATCAACAATGGAACAACTACTGACCAGTTGCACCATGACAAATCCGTTCGCACACATAGATGGTACCTTATATTACCAGATCGACGGCGTCGCTATGGGGTTACTACTAGGAGTGACATTTGCCGACTACTATATGTGTCATATCGAAAATAAGGCTCTAACCGACGAATCAATATTCAAGCCTAAGGTATATTGCAGGTAAGTTGATGACTGCTTCCTAGTAGTAGAACAACCCAACCAAATTACCCAACTAAAAACTGCCGTAGAATTGGCTTCAGTATTGAAGTTTACCCAAGACCTGTCTTTTAATAAGAGCATAAATTTCCTAGATGTTGCCATAGTTGAAAAGAACAATGACTTAAATGACTTAATTTATGTGACTTTAATTTATATTGAACAATGACTTCAATTTATGTAAAACCTTCACATGGAGGTATATATTTAAATGCAAAGGGTGAATGCCCGCAACGTTATAAGGATGGAACTGTCAAGTCCCTAATCCATAGAGCCTATAAGACCTCATCCAATTAGAATATATTTCATAAGGAAACTCAAAGAATCCAGCAAGTCCTGAAAAGAAGGTCTACAAAGACGACTAAAACGGCAATGGCCACGTGATCTTCTGTCGTCATAAAGCTTAAACATAGTTACGGAGTGCCACCAATGGGTGTCCACCCGATTTCCGCCACATAATCAAAAAGCTAAAGGAGTAACCCTGAAATCAAAAATTACTTCTAAATACATGAAATTGTAGTCGAAGTATCAAAAAAAAAAATGTGATTCTAATATAGTCATTTAGTTTTATCAGTAGTTTTACTTAAGTGTTCACATGTCTCTGGCCAATTATATTTGGGAATTACCCTTAGAGCAACGGAAGATTGTGAGAAAAATAGAGGTTATCAGTAGAAAGGTCGTTAATGCAGAGACTGCTGAACATTTTAATTCCATCTCTCTCCAAGATGACCTGCTGCCCACTTATATATATATATTTTATTAAAAATTATGCCAATTTTAACTTTTGTTCTTTTCCGGGTTAATTTTTCAAGTTTTCTGACTATGGATTTCCACCTTTCTGTTAAAATATAAAGTAATTCACCAAAAGATTTATTTGGTACTTGAAAAATTAACCCGGAAAAGAACAAAACTTGAAAAATTAACCCGGAAAAGAACAAAACTTGAAAAATTAACCGGAAAAGAACAAAACTTGAAAAATTAACCCGGAAAAGAACAAAAGGTAAAATTGTCATAATTTTTAATAAAACATGTTTGATTAAAGGTCTGCTCCCAAAATACACAAATATATATATATACAATTGAAAGAAACGGTCCAGCGGACTTTTTTAAATAAAATAAATTCAAAACGAAGGAAACACTCAGAAACACACAGACATAACTCACATCGAAATATCGACGTGAGTTATGTATGTCTGTGTCTTTCTGAGTGTTTCCTTCGTTTTGAATTTATTTTATTTATATATATATATCTATATATATAGCTATATATAGAATAGATATAGTAGGGATTGCAGATATATTTTTATTTTGAATATTCATACATATCGGTATATTAAATCTGCAACCAATATTACTAATAAACTATTTTACATATTTATTAAATGAGATAGGATATTAATACTTACTTGAAAGCAAGCAATGACTGGATAGAAAATGACCTGTTGAATAATCATAACAGAAAAGCTAGGAACAAGGGCAAGTTGGTACTATTTAATAAAGGACAAAGCGGAACGAAGCAAGGGAGGAGCTTGTATAAATAATTGATACACAAAGCGGCAACTATGACTCCGCTGTTCGGGACAGGAGCCCATCTATTAGCTGCAGAAGTGAGCTACAATTATAACAGGTTATGCCTACTTGATTTGCTTTTCCATTCAAATTTATTCAAAACTCCTTCAGCTACCAGTAATAACTAGAGGCATTATAATGTAATTTGCTTGAATAAAAAATAAACGCAAATAAAAAATGAAAACAAAAGTATTTGACTTGCTTAAAACAATAGTATGTATTGATTTCACGAGATTTTTCTCCTATCATTGTTTTTAAATTTCAGCATTTAACTGATTCAAGTTTATCTTATGACTAAGATATTTTATGACGTTTGGCCAAATATGTTTTTTGGCGCTATTTTTAGATATTGGTCAGTCACATGTCATGGAGATTTCATCTTTTTTTACTTTCTGGGTTTGAAAGACCAGGGATCCTCAATGAGTACTGACCCCTCCTAGTAGCAGTATGCAAAAGATTTCTATCTGTTAGATGAAAAATCTTGATTTTTTACCAATATTGGAGATACCTCAAACTAGAAATGCCAAGCAGGATACCTATAAAACACATCTGATCACAGATACCTTAAACAAGATTATTTCTAAAGAGTATTGCAAAATATTGTTCGTTTGAAACACCAACACTTATAGTTTTTTTTTGCTGTAGATCTCTTCTAATAGCAAATGTGATGGTAATCTGGTCTTTGGCACCAGTTTTAGATATAAGTTTTCATAATTTCATGCCATAAGAAATTATAATTTTCTACTCACTGGATTTGATCCTTAACGAGTACCGACATCTTATAGCCATCTGTAGTAGCGGCAAAACATGATTTCCATCTCTTATATGAAGGTTCTTAAGTTTGTCCAATGCTTGACCCTCCTGTGGTACTTGTTAAACTGCATCTGATTACAGGTCCCTGAAACGAGGAAATTTGTAAAAAAAAATACAGTTGAATATTGTGTTACTCTGCTAGTTTCATAACGTCTGTCTGTCTGTTCATAAATTTACAATTTTTTATTACATGGTTCGTCAAAATAGTATATGGTATTCTTGTTTAAAATCAAGGTGTAGGAGTTTCATATTGTTTGCTTTGGCGGTGGATTTGCAAAGCAAGAGAGGTTCTTATGAAGCATACTCAAGTGTTTGGGGTAATTACGGGCGGTTGATTATTCAACATGTTCTCAATGGAGCGGGCCAGGTGGGTTTCCAGACAATCGGTAACATATGTAGGAGGCAAGTTACCAGGTGGTCTCTGCCCATCGGTCATCCTTCCGACATATGGTAAATCTTCTCCCCACAATCCGATTTAATCATTACTGTAGTAAGTCTTCCTTATCCCAACAACAACTGACTATTAAACCCTTTGGAATTAAATCTAACAGGTGGACAATACCTTCTTGAGAAGCTCGTTTTTTTTTGTTTCATTCTCATTGGCTCTGTCTTGCTCCTATCTTCAATTTGAACAGTAGCATTTAGTGGCAGTTGGTGGACGGAAGGTTTTTTTTTTTAGTTAGATGAATGCAAAATAACTGATCAAAGTCTTAAATTAGGATTTCAACTAATTTAAGTGGACTGTCTCTCTATACCCTTATTCTGAATCAGGTTTTAGATATCCCCTAAATCTGTTAACTAATTAGAGTCTCTAGCATTTCTGTGTTAGTTTTTTTCTTTTAATTCATATACTAAAGATTGTATCGTGAATAACGTTTTCTCTAAGTTTAAAACTGACCCCTTTTGTTGCTATAACATAACGATAGCAAGCAGCAAAAAGAAATGTTTGAAAATCCAGTCTTTGAGGGTGTAAAACAAGAATAATATAAGTTTAAAAATATATGAATTATTCCGACAAAGTATTTTAAAACCGAAAGAGAATAGAGAAGTGTTCAAAATACATATTCGATTTAAAATTGATTACCTTTTATATTTAGTGGAAATATTTTTCTCTGTGAAGATATCTGCACTACGATAAGACAAACTACTTTATTAAACTGGATTAATCATTAAACCATCAAGTTCATATTTGTTTAGAAATAGACAAAAACTTCATTACATGTTTCCTCAAAAATAAACTTCAAACACATTTGGGGATAGACAAAAAAAAAACTAACAATAAAACATACCAATGATTAACATGTTGACATTCACTTCTCAGTCATGCAAATATCCTTATTAAAAAGTTACCTAATGATTTTCCTCAACTTTCAGATCTGTTAATGTTTCGTTCGTTTGGTCATGTTCTTATTAAAGAAATTAAAAACTGTAAGTTAATTATTCTGAGGTAAAATGGATAAAGAAACAACTCTTGTTTTCACTGGACCAACCCTTCAGCACCACATCCTTTGTGTCTTCCTGATGATGAACACAAAGTGTTCGAAACGCGTTGTTATTGTTGAATAAGAACCTCATTTGTGTGGAGACTTTTGTTTGTTTATCCATTTTACCAAAGAATGAGTAAATGCCATACAATTATGGATTGCACAACTAATGATGTAGGTTAATTAATAACAACTGTTAAAAATAAGTTGTTTTAAATTCATATTTCATTTTACAAATGATGATAACTTATTCAAGTTTTATTTAATGTAGAGTATGAACAAACAAAATGTGGCTGTAATTTATTGGTATCTCAACAATAATTTTAGAATTTGTGTTTTAACTGTTGTATTATAAGTATTTTTCTATGAGAAATGACACTGGTTCTTTTTTTTACAAAAATGAATTTTGAGGAGCAGACAAAGAAGTGAGTCAGGAGATTCATTGTATAGAGATCTAGCAAGGAATGCGATATGGAACCGTGAAACTTCGCAGCCACCGCTGACTAACCGCAAACCAGGAGCAGCAGTATGCTTTCCTCATGTAGATAGTATTCCTAATGTTTTATCAACAGATAAAACTGATTTGAAAAATGCGAGTGAATGCATAGCGTACGCGTTAAACTAATTATGAATTATTTGATAGAAAACAGTAGTTTTTTAACAGTATTTTATGGACTTTAGTTTTTTGAAATGACATGGTCCCAACCAAGAATTTGGTGGTGAAAATTACTTGTAAACTAAAAATTTGAAATTGTACGTTTTCCTTTTCAATACCAGTATTCAACTATTTTTTTAATTATAATTTATCTATACAAATTCAAAACCTACAGTAAATAATTTAGGTCTACGGTTAAATACATTTGACCAGATAATTTGAGTCAGAGTAGCCCAGTAGGTTGTATGCGCGTCTCTGGACTGGTAGATCCCAAGTTCGATTTCCACGAAGGCCTCTTATTCTTTCACATTGAAGCATAAAAAATCTGAGCACGCCTTCCCTCAAAGAGAACATCAAGCCGTTGGCCCCAAGCCTGTATGATGTCAATTACTCATTAATGATCCTCACTCTAATTACATTTTAGTTATACAAAATTTAGGACTTCTAATGTAGACTCAACCAGGTAATGTGGCTCACCCATTACTAAAATGGGTGCGTTATAATAAATGACCCACACCTTCTGACCATGAAACTGCACTAAATGGTGAAAGCCTATTATATATACTAGCATTGGAAAACAAACAAACAAACCATTCCTGTATGTAAAGGTTGTTGAATGAAAAAATATTTCCCCTGTTTATTGAAATGAAGTACTAACTAGAACTAATAATGTAAAGGAAAAATATCTAGACTAATGAGTGAAAACATTTATAGAAGTATACAATTTTGGAATTTAAAAATAATGAACTTCTACTTGATTTATGAAAAAGAAAATCTCAAATTCTAACCTTTTTTTAGATTTAAAACCTTTCTTAAAGGCAGAATAAAGAATAAATATGAAAAACTATGACCTTTTATTACTAGAAATTACTAGAAAACATTATGTTAATAGCACTATAAACTTAGAGTGGACAGTCTGCTGTGTCTACTATGCTGTTACTGCTCTAGCCATGCAAAAGGCAATAGTTTTTCTTGTCAATAAGTTCTAAGTGCTTTCTGTAAAAAAAAAAGTCTTTCTAATAAAAACTAAAACATCATCGTCGAAGATTTTAATTTTTTCTTGAAAACTGACTGAGCCCCAGTGAATTGTTTACAACTTTGAATGTGTTTATTCCTCTCTACGAAAAAAATGGTACTTTATTTATTGATGATGTCTTCAAATAAAGAAATCTGTACGAATAAAAAAATGTTTTTGTCTGTACATTGCTTAGAATTGACTCATTGTAAGTTATCTTTAGGTTCATACATTAAAAATTTCTGTCTGTCGGTTTGTTCGAAAATTTGGTCACAAGTGAACTCAGTCACCGAATAAGACATAGGAAGCTGAAACTTTGAAAGTAGGTTTGTGTATATTTAATTAAAATTTAAGGTTTGAATGAATTGAAAATTTACCGTAAAGCTAAGTTATGGACTTTTAAGCTGTCTTTGGCTAACTTCACAGATATGTATATTTTGAAAATACTAAGCATTTAAAAATTCAAATATGGTGATTGTAATTTTTAAGTTGAACCCAGAAATGAAGAAAAGATATCGAAATTTGGAAAAATATTCGAGGAAGTTAAATCAAGTGGAATCAGACATAAAGTATTTAAACCATATATATTTATATATGGTATATATTCTGGATTTAAATTCAAAAAAATCATATATAGTATGTTTATAAAAATATTAAGAATGAAATATTATATCATTATTTAGACATTATATAGATCTGTACTTTAGTCATTGAAAATAATGAATCATTTGAAACAGAACAGCTACATGAAGCATATATCCATGTACAATGTGGAAATTTAGTTTTTTTTTATAAATATTAATTGTATTAGTAATATAATATAATTATTATATTGAGTTAGTTTTTCAGAAATAAAGATCTTATAAAAGGCTGTATAACAAATATTTTTTACTTGATAAAAATTATGAAATAGTTTTCTATTCACTTAAAATCTATTAATATTAATTTTAAAATTTTACAGAAAATTCCAATGTATAGGACAACTATGAATTTCTGCCAACAAACTTGAACTTTACTGTAAAAAGCAATTTGGGAAAGAAATCAAGTAATGTTAAAGGTAAACATCATTGAATTATTTATTGGTAATATAAAAAAATATTTTTTAATAATATATTTGTATTATTAAAATAAATATATTATTTTTATACAAAATTATAAAAAAGGGAGTTGTGTTGTAGAGTCATATTGTTTTTTATTAAAATCATTTAAAACAGATCACATTATTGGAGTATTCATTATGTTTTTATTTGTAAGTTTGTGTATATAAGTTCCTCCAAAAATATAGAAAATGGTGGTTTTGAACTATACAAACGTTACAGGTGTAACAAGTAGATATTGTTAGTGATTTTAATTTCATTTGCGTTTAAGCTCCTAACAAAAATGTGCAACGGGAGACGACTACGAATTTGTGCTTTGTACAGATACGCCATAGAGGCTGATATCATGACAGGAGAGTCAGTGTTTATACCAGGCATACCATTGATACTTAGCAACAGTCAAATTCAATTCAAACGGTTGCAATTCCCGTCAGCATCTGTTTCGCAATGACGGTAAACAAGTCGCAAGGCAGGAATCTGTCTACGTCAGGAATTGAAGTGAGTGAGACCAAGTGTTTCTCAAGCAATATATGGTCAACTGTATATTGCTTGCTCAAGAGTCAAAGGTTCCAACTCTCTGTACTTCCATGAACGGAAGGACAGTCAGCTAATGTAGTGTATTCAGAAGCACTTACTTAACTCTGTGCTAATAAATATATTTTTTCCTGCTGTATAATTTTTCTATTAATATTTTCAAAACCACGTATAATCTCGAATATTTGTAAAATACCTGTCAACGACGAGTACATCTGCTGGTGTATTATAAAACAACGTGGTTCAAACACTTTTTCTTTTGTCAGGATAATTTGCTATTATTAGGATATATCAAAGTTATAATTGCATGAGAGATGGTGTATTTGAAAGCAAAACAAGTGGAATGGGTGATAAAAGCCAGTTGTTTTATAATAATGCTTTGAGAGTTTTTAAATAAATTCTAAATTTGTTAAACATTCAGTCAGACATTACTGATTCACACTCATTCACCTTGCGATCTTCAAGATTGCGCTGTTAATGAATTTCATCGACGGTTTTTGAAAAAGGTTTTAGTTTTGAACACAAGTTAAATGTCAAGTAGCTAGCCCGTTGACTAAACACAGGTCCAGTATTACATGATTTTTCCATTAACTTGAGCCACGCTGCCTAAATGGCAGAACATTTCCCATTTCCTTCAACAGCAAACCCTTCCCTTCTACTCTATTGACTTGAGTGCATTTGTATATATAGGTCAGGGATACCCATGCATTATTGATGATGAACAGTTTCTTTAATTTATTTGCAATTTTACATCAAATAAAGGACTCATTCCTTGCATAGTCGATAAATGATTCAGCAGTATATATGAAACATTTTGAAATTTATTAAAATATACATTTTTAGAAAATCAATGAAATGAAAAACATAATTTTGTTCAAATAAAAATCTTATATTAACAAAGTTTTCATTAAACATAACTTATTTTGTATTTATATATACATATAGGTGTGTTTTCTAATCGGGATTTGGTCAATTTTCTTGGATAAAAAACCAAACTCTCGTTGCCGACGTTTCGGTTTTATTTAAAAGCTTTTTCATAGACAGGAGTAAGAATTTTTTAACTAAGAAAATAAAATTTTATTATTTAAAAAAACAACCATGTAAATTTCATTTTCTTACTTAAAAAAAATCTTACTTCTGCCTATGAAAAAATAAAACCAAAACTTCGGTAACGAGAGTTTGATTTTTTATCCTAGAAAATTGACTGAATTCTGATTAGAGAACACACCTATTCTATCAAACGGTGGATATATTATTGAATCTGTAAAATATATATATATATATATATATATATATATGTATATAAATATACATATTATATATATTATATAAATATACATATTATATATCCCGAAACATAGGGAGCCTGAATGGACATTATCAATGATGGTTTATGCAGATTCTGCAAAGAGAGAAAGAAACACCGTTACACCTGCTGACTGAATGAAAGACAACTTTACTATAGAGAGATAGGTGCTTCGGGAGACTCAAAACCATTTTACCATTTTACCGCTGGTACCAGCAAAAATGCTGAGCTTCTTGGAGGCGTTGAAGCTAACTACTGGGGTACTTTAGTACAGAAGAGGTGAAGTACAAGTTTTTTTTTAAGATGCAGTGTTATAGTCACCCTCAAATAATAATAATATAATAATAATAATAATAATAATAAAGTAATAAATACTGACACCAAATATTTCATAGTATAGATAGCATATGTAGATAGGTTATCAGAAAAGTGATATACACAGTCAGTGTTTTTGAAGATGGGAACCAGCAGGACCCGAAACCGGTCGAGCTCTCCAGTCAATATGACGGATATTATTATGACGGATATTATTACTATTCATTCTAATATTACTAACCTCTGGAATTAACCCGTGTATATATTTATTTAGATGGGTATATCAAAAACGGAATTAAATAATATTTTTCATTATTTACTAAATCTCGCTCAATTATTTGTGAATAAATACTAATTTCTTTCTTTGGTAAAGCTAGTTTTGCCTTAGACTACTATTGAAATGGACAATAATAAAAGTGAAGAAGATGCTGCTGTCTTGCCTTCTGTTTGAAAGATGACGACTGTTTGTCCAGGTGGTGGTTGCGGTTTCTCGAGGTACATATCATTAAGAAGTCGTCTGTCAGACTGGACCGCATCGCTTCATACTCTTCTCATCTGGTGACTATATAAAATAGTACATGTGCTCCTACTTATGCTACATTTTAACTACGCATATAACTAATTAATTATTCATATGGTTGATTATTTAATTTAATCTTTTAATTTCGTAGTAATTAATTTATTTTGTAACATTAAAATATTTCATTAATTTTTTTTTGAAATCATGAGAAATTCATTTTTTTTTTGTTCATCAAGTTGGTATTGTTGTATGCATTAGTTATTTTAATAATATTGGATCATATTATTGGATAAATTATATGAGTATTTATCATTTGTATGAAAATATACATATACATTCTAAAGAATGTAACACAAAGATAGACACAGAAATAACTCACTTATTGGTGACGAAAATTGTCGAAATATAAAAGTGAGTCAATGCTGCGTCTATATTTGTGTTACTTTCTTTATAATTAATATATATATAAATTAATAATCAACCATAACTCTTGATATAATATATGAATCAAACAACCACAATAAACAAATATATATTAGATACAATGATCTAAGGCCTTTCGTTACAACATCATCAGAGAGCTAATTGAACTAAACCAAAAATATAATAACCTGGTTGATTGAAGTCTTCAGGATTGCTGGCATCCCTGTTTGAATTTAATGTTCCTAAAATTCAAGGAGTCTTGATCTGCTAACTTATTTCTTTTATCAATATTTCATCCATTTTGTAAAGTCCCGGACTATTGTTCATTAAATTTCCATAGAAGTTCTTTATGAGTGCACTTTCAATAATATTTCTCCTTCTTTCTGAAGGCACAAAAGTAATTCCTTTGCTTCACTCCAATTTATCATATCATTTTTGTTCCTTACATATATGAACAAGGCCAATATTCAATCAGACGGGAAGATGAAAAGAGTGCCTTGTTCTTACATGTAAGGACAATATTATGATATATAATTATGTCACAAATATATATATATATATATATAAATAAATTATATATATTTATTATATATATATGTATGTATAAATATAAATATATATATAAATTTATATATATATATATATAACAAATTCAATAATATATCAACCGTTGGATAGAATAGATGTCTAATGTAATCAACTAATGTAGGTGTCTAATATAGTTTATATATGATTTCTTGTCATCCTTTGTTTGTAGGCCTATGAAAAAGGTTTAAAATAAAACCGAAACGTCGGCATTGAGAGTTTGATTTTGATCCTGGAAAATTGACCGAATCCCGATTACATTAGACACCTATATATATATATATATATATTAATATGTATAACTATATTGAAAAAATATATATTGGATACAATGCATTCTATAGCATTGTAATTAGTTGCCATTGTATGAAACATGTATTTTTTTCAATATTTAATTGATATTTTATATCAGGTGTTATTGTATTAATTATATATATATATATATAATAAAAATATATATATATAAAATATATTTATATAAATATATATTATAATAAAAAAAAAAACGAAGGAAACACACAGAAAGACACAGACATAACTCACATCGATATTTCGACAATCGTCGTCATCAGGAGGTGCGAAGAGCGAAGAGTCCCGCAGGAAGACAGGGCGGTACTGAACTCGGAAACCGCAGCCAGTACCCCCCACTTACCACCAAGCGGGGGAGGGAGGGAAGGAAATGAAGAGCCAAATTAAGACGTAAAAGGAACGAGTAAAAATTATAACTATAAAAAATTATAAAAAAGTAATAAATCAAATTAAAATTAATAAAAATTAAATAAAAAGTAAAATAAAAAATAATAAATAAATAAATAAAAAATAATAAATAAATAAATAAATCATAAATAAATTATCGGTTGAGGTTGAGTCCGGGGGAAGAGCGAGCATCAAGTAAGCATAGTATGCCTCCTCTGAAGCTCTTAGGGTAACTTTATTGTTGGATTCGGGGATCTGTTTCAGGATCTGAACCCTGAAACAGTCATTGAAACTGAGTCCATGCGATTTCGCATGGATGGCTACAGGATAGTTACTGCGTTGACCGACTGAAGCCCTATGACCATTCATACGAAGGCTCAACTTATTAGAAGTTAAGCCAACGTAAAAGGAGTCACACTGAGTGCAATCCAGTCGGTAAACACAGTTGCTCGAGGTACAGGAGGAATTGACCTGAACCGGGTAGGAACTATGGTGGAGAGGGGAATCGAAGGAAGGATTAGGATTTACAATCAGGCAAGTTTGACAGCCACGGCGTCCACATTGTTTCATTCCAGGAACAGGATTGGAAGGCTGAGGGGAAATATGAGAGAAAATGCTTTTTAGATTGGCAGGTTTACGGTAGGAAATAGAAGGGGGATGATTAAAGATGGAAGAAGTAGAAGTAGAAGTAGACAGAATCGGAAAAGACTCCTTAATAACAGCACGAAGCTTATAAGCGCCAGGGAAGTAGGTTGTCAGGAAGAAGGAAGTGTTACTTCTATCCCTCTTGGGTCTGGGTTGGTAGGAGATGTCAGCCGGTAAAACACGACTATCAATGAAGGAGCGAGGATAGCCTCGTTCAGAAAATTTGTCCTTTAAGAGGTTAAGGTGATGTCTGCGGTCTTGGAGATTATTGCAGATATTGTGAATACGGAGGGACAAGGATCGAGGTATAGACTTTTTAACATGGGATGGATGGCAACTATTGTAATGGAGGTACTGTTGGGAGTTGGTGGTTTTATATGTACGGAAGTCAAAAGTGTCCATTGTCTAAAGTAACGTCAACGTCAAGAAAGGTGATAAGTCTGTCGAGATGTCGTAAGTGAAAGTGATGGAGGGCAGAAATTTTGAAAGGAGTGTAGGAAAAGTTCTAAGTTATGTTTGCCATGGGGCCAAATGAAGAAAATATCATCAATAAAACGGAGATAAAGGAGTGGAAGAAGTTGACAGGTGGCCAGGAAATCCTGCTCTAATTTGGCCATGAAAAGATTAGCGTAAGAAGGGGCCATAATCGTACCCATAGCTGTGCCTCTGGTTTGAAGGTAATAACGACCCTCAAACTGAAAGACATTATGCTGTAGCACGAAATCAGCCAAAGAGACTAGAAAGGATGTGGAAGGATTAAGGGGTGCGGTTCTGCCATCAAGAAAGTATCGCAGAGCGTCCAGACCTTCAGAATGAATGATTGAAGTATAGAGAGAAGTGACGTCCATGGCAACCATGAGAAGAGGATGATCAAGGGTAGAGGGAAGAGAAAGATTTTTAAGAATTTGGAGAAAATGGAAAGTGTCTTTGCAGAAAGAAGGTTGGTTCCGAACTAGAGGCTTCAGTCCAGTCCCTAAAATTAATCACATCAGCATCTTGGAGGATCTCCAGATGTTTTTTCGATCTCTTCGCTGGCAGTATTTTTGGAGTTCCAATGACAAAAGCTCCGGTGATACAACTTCTAAAGTTCACACTTCCCTCAAGCGCTTAAACCTCTATCTTCCCACGAACCACCTCCACTTTTGCATCACATCCCTCTCGAACTCTTCATCTCCTCTATTGTCCGCAGATGTTTAATCCTGCCTTCCTCAGAAGCCTATCTCCCCGGATAACCTCACCATTCGCGAGAGAAAAGCGATTAGCAGTTTGAAAAGAGACAGCTCCCTCCTTATCATGCCAGCTGATAAAGGTTCCTCTGTAGTCCTCATGGACCGTTCTGTCTACCACCGTGAGGCAATGAAACAACTCTCTAACTCATCTTTTTATCAACAGCTTTCTTCCAACCCTATTCCTCTTTTCCTCAAGAACTTAGTTTCTCTTCTTAATAACAGTGCTGTGTTGGGGCCTTTTCCCCAGGATATTGACACCCTCATTCCCTCAAATCCCCGATGTCCTGTTTTCTACCTCTCCCTAAAGTCCACAAGCCCTTCAACATGCCTGACCCCCTCCCGCCGGTAGACCTATCGTTTCCAGTTATGGCTGCCTTACAGAAAGACTTTCCGCCTTCATTGATCACTTCCTACAGCCTCTAGTTCGGAACCAACCTTCTTTCTGCAAAGACACTTTCCATTTTCTCCAAATTCTTAAAAATCTTTCTCTTCCCTCTACCCTTGATCATCCTCTTCTCATGGTTGCCATGGACGTCACTTCTCTCTATACTTCAATCATTCATTCGAAAAGTGTAGTTCGAAGGAGTGTAGGAAAAGTTCTAAGTTATGTTTGCCATGGGGCCAAATGAAGAAAATATCATCAATAAAACGGAGATAAAGGAGTGGAAGAAGTTGACAGGTGGCCAGGAAATCCTGCTCTAATTTGGCCATGAAAAGATTAGCGTAAGAAGGGGCCATAATCGTACCCATAGCTGTGCCTCTGGTTTGAAGGTAATAACGACCCTCAAACTGAAAGACATTATGCTGTAGCACGAAATCAGCCAAAGAGACTAGAAAGGATGTGGAAGGATTAAGGGGTGCGGTTCTGCCATCAAGAAAGTATCGCAGAGGTCCAGACCTTCAGAATGAATGATTGAAGTATAGAGAGAAGTGACGTCCATGGCAACCATGAGAAGAGGATGATCAAGGGTAGAGGGAAGAGAAAGATTTTTAAGAATTTGGAGAAAATGGAAAGTGTCTTTGCAGAAAGAAGGTTGGTTCCGAACTAGAGGCTGTAGGAAGTGATCAATGAAGGCGGAAAGGTCTTTCTGTAAGGCAGCCATAACTGGAAACGATTAGGTCTACCGGCGGGAGGGGGAGTCAGGCATGTTGAAGGGCTTGTGGACTTTAGGGAGCAGGTAGAAAAACAGGACATCGGGGATTTGAGGGAAATGAGGGTGTCAATATCCTGGGGAGAAAGGCCTCACACACAAGCACTGTTATTAAGAAGAGAAACTAAGTTCTTGGAAAAAGAGGAATAGGGTTGGAAGAAAGCTGTTGATAAAAAGATGAGTTAGAGAGTTGTTTCATTGCCTCACGGTGGTAGACAGAACGGTCCATGAGGACTACAGAGGAACCTTTATCAGCTGGCATGATAAGGAGGGAGCTGTCTCTTTTCAAACTGCTAATCGCTTTTCTCCGCGAATGGTGAGGTTATCCGGGGGAGATAGGCTTCTGAGGAAAGGCAGGATTAGAACATCTGCGGACAATAGAGGAGATGAAGAGTTCGAGAGGATGTGATGGCAGAAAGTGGAGGTGGTTCGGGGAAGATAGAGGTTTAAAAGCGCTTGAGGGAAGTGTGAACTTTAGAAGTTGTATCACCGGAGCTTTTGTCATTGGAACTCCAAAAATACTGCCAGCGAAGAGATCGAAAAAACATCTGGAGATCCTCCAAGATGCTGATGTGATTAATTTTGGGACTGGACTGAAGCCTCTAGTTCGGAACCAACCTTCTTTCTGCAAAGACACTTTCCATTTTCTCCAAATTCTTAAAAATCTTTCTCTTTCCCTCTACCCTTGATCATCCTCTTCTCATGGTTGCCATGGACGTCACTTCTCTCTATACTTCAATCATTCATTCTGAAGGTCTGGACGCTCTGCGATACTTTCTTGATGGCAGAACCGCACCCCTTAATCCTTCCACATCCTTTCTAGTCTCTTTGGGGATTTCGTGCTACAGCATAATGTCTTTCAGTTTGAGGGTCGTTATTACCTTCAAACCAGAGGACAGCTATGGGTACGATTATGGCCCCTTCTTACGCTAATCTTTTCATGGCCAAATTTAGAGCAGGATTTCCTGGCCACCGGTCAACTTTTCCACTCCTTTATCTCCGTTTTATTGATGATATTTTCTTCATTTGGCCCCATGGCAAACATAACTTAGAACTTTTCCTACACTCCTTTCAAAATTTCTGCCCCCCATCACTTTCACTTACGACATCTCCGACAGACTTATCACCTTTCTTGACGTTGACGTTACTTTAGACAATGGACACTTCTTGACTTCCGTACATATAAAACCCACCAACTCCCAACAGTACCTCCATTACAATAGTTGCCATCCATCCCATGTTTAAAAAGTCTATACCTCGATCCTTTGTCCCTCCGTATTCACAATATCTGCAATAATCTCCAAGACCGCAGACATCACCTTAACCTCTTAAAGGACAAATTTTCTGAACGAGGCTATCCTCGCTCCTTCATTGATAGTCGTGTTTTACCGGCTGACATCTCCTACCAACCCAGACCCAAGAGGGATAGAAGTAACAACTTCCTTCTTCCTGACAACCTACTTCCCTGGCGCTTATAAGCTTCGTGCTGTTATTAAGGAGTCTTTTCCGATTCTGTCTACTTCTACTTCTACTTCTTCCATCTTTAATCATCCCCCTTCTATTTCCTACCGTAAACCTGCCAATCTAAAAAGCATTTTCTCTCATATTTCCCCTCAGCCTTCCAATCCTGTTCCTGGAATGAAACAATGTGGACGCCGTGGCTGTCAAACTTGCTGATTTAAATCCTAATCCTTCCTTCGATTCCCCTCCACCATAGTTCCTACCCGGTTCAGGTCAATTCCTCCTGTACCTCGAGCAACTGTGTTTACCGACTGGATTACTCAGTTGACTCCTTTTACGTTGGCTTAACTTCTAATAAGTTGAGCCTTCGTAGAATGGTTAGGGCTTCAGTCGGTCAAGCAGTAACTATCCTGTAGCCATCCATGCGAAATCGCATGGACTCAGTTTCAATGACTGTTTCAGGGTTCAGATCCTGAAACAGATCCCGAATCCAACAATAAAGTTACCCTAAGAGCTTCAGAGGAGGCATACATATGCTTACTTGATGCTCGCTCTTCCCCCGGACTCAACCTCAACCGATAATTTATTTATGATTTATTTATTTATTTATTATTTTTTATTTATTTATTTATTATTTTTTTATTTTACTTTTTATTTATTATTTTTATTAATTTTAATTTGATTTATCTACTTTTTATAATTTTTTATAGTTTAATTTTACTCGTTCCTTTTACGTCTTAATTGGCTCTTCATTTCCTTCCCTCCCTTCCCCCCTTGGGGTAAGTGGTGGGGTACTGGCTGCGGTTTCCGAGTTCAGTACCGCCCTGTCTTCCTGCGGGACTCTTCGCTCTTCGCACCTCCTGATGACGACGATTGGCGAAATATCGATGTGAGTTATGTCTGTGTCTTTCTGTGTGTTTCCTTCGTTTTTTTTTATTGTAAAAAAGTCCGCTGGACCGTTTCTTTTAATTGTATATATATATATATATATATATATATTTATATATATGGATTAATTTACCACAATGAAAACAATTTTTTAAAAACAATGCTCTAAGGCCTTTCGTTAACGAAAGGCCTTAGAGCATTGTTTTTAAAAAATTGTTTTCATTGTGGTAAATTAATCCATCTATTATATCAAGTGTTATTTTGATTATTTTCATATATAATATATATATAGATCAAACCACAATTAGAAATGGGAAAACAAACTTCTTATTGTTTTGATCATTGAGTTATTTCACGTGTTTATGGAAATCTTTATATATAATATATATATATAAAAGATCTTGTTCTTTATTAAATTTAATATATAATATATATATATAAAAAAATCTTGTTCTATATAAAATATATATATATGTGTTCTTAATCGGGGGTTCGGTCAATTTTCCAGGATAAAAAGTCAAACTCTCGTTCCAACGTTTCGGTTTTATTTAAAACCTTTTTCATAGGCATTTTCCATATACTCTTCTTATATCCTCATAAAACCCATATTTCTTTTATATAAACCCAAATGTATATAAACAGATTCAATAATATATCGACCGTTTGATAAATAAGTGTGTTCTCTAATCGGGGTTCGGTCAATTTTCCAGGATAAAAAATCAAACTCTCGTTGCCATATATATATATATCAATGTCCAAACAACTTTAATAAATCACAAAAATGACCAAGATCTTTTAACAAAACAAGTGGTCTTCATCACAGTTTAACTGAGACCACTTGTTTTGGTTAGAAGATCTTCTCATTTTTCTGTTTTCTTTCTGTGATTTAAATGTTGATTTTTGTTTCACGTGTTTGTTGTGAAATCATGTATATATATAAACATTTTAACTATATAAACAATGTCGTTTAGAAGTTACTTTTTTTCACTTATTTACTATCAATTCTTTGTACATAGATATTTAGTGACATAATCAAATGGATTATATAACAACAAAGTGAATTACATGTAATAAAATATTGATAAATGTATCAGCCGTGAGGTAGAAATAAAACATAACTTTATCAGGACCCGGTCAGTGTTTTCTGGTTTTGTTTTGTTTCTATATCATGGTTGATACATTTATCAATATTTATATATTTGGGATAATAATTATGAAACCTGAAGATCTCATCGATTCTGATAAAGTTTTGTTTTATAGTAAAATATAAATACATATGAATTGAATGAGTCATGATCTGGCGTTTAATTCATCAATACCCTTTCTTGATGGAAAAGTAGGTCGAAACATTTAACAGAGTCCTTATACGTTCTTTGTTATTTGATTTTTGTTTTATAAGATAAATGTAACCAAAAGAGGAAGGTGCAAATTGGCAGGAAATGCATCAAAAATATGTCAAATATTTCAAAAAACAATTTCTGATATAAGTCATTGCAGTTCATGTGATACACATAACACATAAAAACACATCTAAAGTGAATTAAGGAATTTAAAAATTAGGATGAAGATCTTCCGACTATGAAATTTTTCAGAGTTGCATGATGAATTTTTTTAGTAGTTTTTACTACTACCATAAAGAGTGTATTTATGGTATACTATTGAGCATAGAAAGTAATAGTTAAAAAGAAAACAGTAAAAGGAGCAAAAGTTTGGTCAAAACTTGTTGTTTGTCTGGCAAGTAACCCAGAAGGACTGCCCAAAAATTGAAGTTGTAAGTGTGTTTCTTTAGTCTGTGTGTTCCCTTCTATGATTTTCAACTCGTATTTTATCCAGTTTGGATCGTCTTTCCGAATTTATAGTGAATATATAAACTTTTACACATAAACACGTGAAATAACAATCAATGATCAAACAACAATATGAAAGAGAAAAAAAGATTAAGATCTTTCAACCGTAACATGTTGATTTTTTGACTCTGACAAAGACCGTTTGTTACAGTTGAAAGATCCTAGTTTTTTTTCCATTTCATATTGTGGTTTGATCATTGATATATATATATATCCTTTTAATCTATTAATAGCTATGATTATCTCATCGATTTTAATTTAACATGTCACTTGGCTAACTCCTTTTCCAGTTGAACCCTGTTAGCAGGAGGTTAGTTCGTAGGATCGAATCTCTCAGTCTTAAGATCGTGAATGCCGAGACTGCGGTTAATTTTAATGATACCTATTTAAAAGAGGATCTGCTGCCTATTTATACCAATATATATATATGTCTCTCCTTAATACTTAAAACTGTCCCTCCATACAATAGATCCTTAACTTTAAGAGCTTCTGAAGAAGCCCATATATGGCTCTTATGAAGCTCGTTCAAATCCGAGCATCAACGTGAACTGTTAAGCAGGTGAATTTTTCTTAAATTTAATTTTTCTTTGTTTAATAAATTTAATTTTTTAACTTATATATTTTTATTATTTATTTTTTATTTTATTTTATTATTGCTAATTTTCTTTTCTTTTGAATTTTATATTTATGAAGATTTCTTTTTATTATTAAAGTTTTTGTTATTATATTTTTTCCTCCTTACTATTCTTCTTCAGAATTCCTACAACTTTTTCGTTTTCATTGTTGCCAACCTGTACATGTTCTCTGAAGCTGTCCAGTTGGCTTTCGTCTTCTAGCCACTCGACTTCTTTTCCTCAGGACCACTGTTAAAAGGGTCGAAATATTGAATGTGGGTCCTAGTTTTCGTTTCTCATTCGTGTTTCTCAAAGTTTTTAATATATATATATAACAAGATTTCACAATAACCCGTGAAATAACGATCAATGATCAAATCACAATATGAAAAGGGAAAAAAGACTAAGATCTTTCTAAAAACTCAACTGACTCGTGACTCTGACAACTTTTTGAATGTGACGAAAACCGCTTGTTACGGTTGAAAGATCTTGGTCTTTTTTGTCTTTTATCATATTGTGGTTTGATCATTGAATATATATATACATCTATGTGTGAGATTCAATTTACAGCCTATTTTCTTTTAATCAATTTGTTGGATACCTTTCCAAATCTCTTATTATATATATCTATATCTATGTAATATATATATTACATACATATGTGAGATTGAATTTACGGCCCATTGTTTTTTTTCATTAATTTCTTGGATACCTTTTCCAAATTTTTTATTATGTATATATAATTAAAGTTATCATAAGAAAACAAAAAAAGAGACTAACACTTACTATTATCGATCATTTCGGCTATTACCGCCGTCCTCAAGAAAGGTAGGAAAAGGAACACAGGAGCGGAGACGTGGAAGTGTCCACCGACCGACACAAAGTGACATACACCAATATAACAAGATTTCACATAAACAAGTGAAACAACAATCAATGATCAAACCACAATAAGAAATGGGAAAACAAGACTAAGATCTTTCAACCGTAACAAGCGGTCTTCGTCAGAGTCAAAAACCCGACTGATATATAGATATATATATATATATGGTTTTCAAAAACATAAACACCATTTCAGATATGCTTTGCTATTTGATAAAACAAATAATCCTGAGACAGAAAACAGAGGATTAGCAGCTGTATATTGTCGTTGATATAATCATAATTGGGTTTAATTGTTGATTTGCAGAAATCAGTTTGTGGGCGCCCTCCAAGACTCTCACGTTCCAACATCGCGAAGAGTTGGCCAGAGGTTCACTGGCAGCCGGGTGAAAGACCCCAGAGTGGATTCCGTTGGTACCATTACCTGTCTCAGGAGGACGCCAGCATCTATTTGAACGTAATGCACCGTTCACACTCCTCTCTTATTCGACACGCCCTCTCATCATTCTTCCGCTCGCCACTACAATAACAACCTCTTCTCTTTTTTTTTTCTTTTTTCCAACATATTTTCTGCAAACTCAACATAGAGTTTCCCATCGAAGAAACTTATCCAAAGAGTAGTATTCCTTCTAATGATATTTTTTTTTTTTTAATAAATGCATATTTTTTATTCAGAGGGGTTCATTAAAATCATATTATTATACAGATTCGTCATACCTTGTCAAATTGCAGGTCAATATTGCATACTCTGGCCGGTTGTGCTTGTAGTTCATTTCAAGTAGGACTCTTATACTTTGTAGATGTCTTGCAAAGCTGATCTGGTATCTATAACAATAATTTACGAGGTGTAACTGTTTTGAATAATGATATGATACTTTTTTCTTAGTTACATATTTATTTATTTGTTTCATATTTATATTAACAAGATTTCACAATAAGCACGTGAAATAAAAATCAACGACTCAACAACAATAAGAAATCAGTAAAAAGACTAAGATCTTTCAACCGTAATAAGCGGTATTTGTCAGAGTCAAATTTCAACTGGTTGGGAATGATATAAATATATATATATATATATATATTATATATATATGTTTAACGATGACCAAGGAAATTATGGTCGAAAGCTCACATAAATTGATGTTCCAAGGACAATTAATTTGGAAAGTCCAACCACAAGATCGAAAAATCGCCCGCAATATCGAGGCCAGCAGCTCAAAAATAGTGAGAGCAGAAGCTGCTGTTACTTTTAACAATACTTACTTACCAGAAAATTTCCTGCCGATTTACACCAATATATATATCAAACGTTTAGAATAGAAAATACGTAGAAACAATACACAGCAGACTTCAATATTTTGACCTCGTCGTCATCAGGAGAAGGAGAAGAAGATGAGTTCTGTTCGGATTGTAAAAAGCGACCAAGCACGCAGTGCGTACAACTTAGTAATGAGTAGTATTGCCAACTCTTCTTCTTCTCCTGATGACGACAAGGTTGAAATATTGAAGTGAGTTGGGTGTTGTTTTTACGTGTTCTTTTATTCCAATCGTTTGACATTTTGTTCTAACAGACCCTTTCATTGTTAGCTACATTTTTTCATGTTCATATTATAATTGATAATATTATATAGTTAATTACAATAAATTGAAAGAAAATTAATAAATTAAACATTAAACACACACTATAACGTAAAAAATTTAAAATGAACCGTAAATGAGAAAATCAGGGTGGTAATAAAGTATATATACCTACAAATTTAGTGAATGACCGTAAATTCCTGAAATAGACATTATCACATTTTCCAATTAAGTTGTAAATTATATGTATAATAATTTACTGTATTAAACTATAGTATACCATTATATTAGTATTCCTGAAAATAATCCATTTGAAGATTTAATTGTACTTCTGGCTAACGAATTTTTATTGGGCACCTCTTTCATTACATTTTTATAATTATATCTGTGCGGCTGTGATGGTCTAAAATATCTTAGGGTCTAAAATATTCTAAGATTTATGAATAAGATTTTACATATATACGGTGAGTAGAAAAACTACATACTTTTTGGACAATGGCAAAATATATAGAAAATACTTTATATAGAAATAACTTCTATTTCTGTTCTTTTCTTGTCATTTTAGTGAGCTTAATTACAAATTTAGACAAAACTTCATAAGTTTTTTCTATTTAAATATTCATGATGGTTTGAAACTTAATTATTTTTAATTAAAATCAAATAAAGGAAATGTATTGAAGTTAATAATACAAGTTAAGAATTAATGAAACACATATTAAATGTAATAATTTACATGATATGATATTATTGTACAAATTAACTGATTCTTTGGATTGCAAGATAATAGGAATGTTAGTAAACGTGTACAGTGTATTATCCTCAAAAAAACATTAATGACTTTAAAACAAAACAGAAAAATCAGTTAATTTTACATTTGTTGATAATCACAGGTCGATAGTTTAAATAAAGGATTGATTCACACTCTGGTTAGAATATATTGTGACCTAAATGGCGAAAATATAATAAATCTTGGTCGAACATCGCTTATTCATGATGAAATAAATAGTAATATACTATACAGTACACAAGAGGTCAGGTTAGCTCAGTCATTAACGTACACGCCTCTGAACTGGTAGTCCGGGTTCGATCCCCACATGGACCTCGATTTATTCACGCAGGAGGTGACATTAAGCAGGAGTTAACGTCCCTTAGAGAGGACGTTAAGCCGTCAGTCCTGAGCCTGTACTATGACAGGTACTCGTTAAAGATCCCTACTCGAAATGCAGTTAACTTAGGCAAAATTTAAGACTCCCCTTAAATCTGGAGAATCGCCGATCAAACAAAAAGTCGGTAACGACTGACGTTATCACCCACTAGGGGATCGGTTTAAACAATAAAAAAAGTATATATACTGTTCACAGTGAAGTAATATTGGCATCTTATCAACAATAAGGCGTACACTCTACACTACTAGGCCATTTGTAGTTAAACAAACATTTTCTAAGTCATCTATGGGGTAGACGGTTGCTTTTGAAAAAAACTAGAGTATGGGAGGAGATGATAGACGTGAAATAATAACTGAGCATCATTCCTTCAATAGGATATGATGTAAGACTGCCATTGTAATGTTAATGTAGAAAGGTTATCCTAGGAAGTAAGTACCAATGATGGTTATAAGGTTATGATTCAAATACACACAATATGAGATGCACTCAATGACTCAAGTAAGAGTAACCCTTTTAAACTAAAAACTATTGTAAGTGATAACATACAAAGTTAGTTGACACTGTACCAGATATCTCGAATTTTGCCAAATACAACTTAATTTAGAATAAGGCAGCAGACACCGTGTATTCTTAAAAGAATTGAACTATCTGAAGGACGGAATAACCAAAGATTAGTCCATCACCCTCAGCAGCAAGTCTAGGACAGAGAGAAAAAACAAATTTGATCAGCCCAATAATAAGTTAACCACTAGTTGACCCCAATATCTTACTCAAAGTACTAGATCATTACTTTGACAAATGTGTTACTCTCGGAGGCTACACAGTTACCGATGCGGGCAATGAACGTGGACTGTAGATTTAATCGTGTTTTACAGCATATAAATATGTTTTAACTTTGTACAGAGCATTATACATTTTTTACAAATTTATCTTACAAGCCTTGTAAATAAAAAAGTTAGCACTATCTCTTTCATATCTAATTACATTAGCTGTTGTGCCCAAAATATTAATTCTATAATATCCTTATTATTTTTTTCATTCAGGTAAATTACTGCATTTATGCCATTAAGGGAAAACATCAATAAATTAAAAACAATAGTCATGCGTTAACTAACTTAAATGCGATCTAAAATAATATCTGTTTAGAACTATACAATCAACTTTACTTAAGCATTTATATTAAGCACATATATTAATATATGTGCACACATTATTATTATTATATAAGCACACATATTAACATAAGTAATGAAAAATCAATTTCATTACTTCATTTCATTATTTTTGTTGCTACATTTCACCATTTATGATAGACATGTTTGTTTAGTGTAATTGGTGGACTAGAGTATAATTTCTAGACTCATAAATCAAGTGTTCGATCTTCATTCAAGCATGGATGAAGTTGAAGAAATATGACCACATCATCTCTCGGAGAGGACGTTAAGTGGTTGGTCCCGAGCCTGTATGATGTCAAGTACTCCAAATCCACTTAAATTGGCAAAATGAAGTACTCCCAGTATAAAATCATTCGATCCTCACTCTGATCTCATTCCTTGGAGAGGATTTTAAGCTATAGGTTCCGAGCCTGTAAGATATTACGTAAATGTTAAAAATCCCTACTCTAAATTCAATTGAGTAGGGTAAAATTTAATAAAGAAATATGGGTTAATCTCAATATATAAAAATACAAATAATGAAGTTCAATAAGAGACATCACAATCACTAATGTTTTGTTTTCATTGAATATTTATATTTTATGCCTTTACATGTATTTATTTTATATTCCAAATTATATTTTCTTCAGGATATTTAACAATACACCAGGAAACAGGAATATTAATATATGTATATATTTTTTTAATCACTCAGTTAACAGTTTTATTTCTCTAGTTAACTACGCATAAAACTAGTAAATACGCATAGAAAAATCGTGGGTTTTAAATATCCGTCGGTCAGTATATTTTGCAGTAGTTTCTCAGAAATTTGACGTTCGCGAAAACACGTGTCAAAGAAAATCAATTAAAGACTGACTTCTCTTCTCCAGTGAGGCGGATAAGATTTAGAACCAAACCCTTATTTTAGCGGATCGTCAAGTGTACTTAATTTATTCTAAAATTATCATTTAAATAGTTTATTTTAAATGATATATCATTTTAGTAATTAATATCTTAAATTAGGGATTATTTTGATTGATAACTGGTTATTGGTTATTATTATAATTTAAAAATAAATATACATCCAAATCACTGATATATAACTCTGAGTTTTTGTTAGATTGGTGTAAACACATATCCTTTTCATACATACATGAGATATGTAAATCAGCAATAAAAAGAAAATCAACTATTTATCATTACTATTTTTTTACAGTAAAGTAATAAGTATTTATTCTTTTTTGAAGTATTCTTTCTTGAAAGAAGTATTGTGTACAATTTGACGATGATGCATGTAATACACAGTGGAACATGCTGGAATAAAATACAAAATAAAAAAAAAAGTAATAAGTTTGAGGCAAAGACTAATGAAATAGTGATGAATAATTTCATGATGAAGTTGGCACGATGTGAAGGCTTTTATTGGTGTATTATTGTGACACTGGTTAGCATTACCATGAAGATGAGGAGGATGCCATGCTGCTGTCTGGACCAAAGCAAGCACTGTACAGTTAGCCTGTCGCTAAGACGTGCCTGCCAGAACGGCCCACCGATTAGGGCTGACATCTCTCCTTAACACGAAACAAATCTTTACATGCACCAAACTCACAAAACTTCAAACAGTATATTGTTCTTCTAGCCATTTGCAAATCACTCGAAGTTTTTTTTTCTGAATCTAATTCATTATTGACGGATACGATATTTAATAGGTTCTTTAAAATGTATCCTGAGAAACTTATTCATGTTTAGTTTATTTTATATAGAGTTTATTATGCATTTTGTAATTCGAAACTTTGTAATAGTTCTAATATTAAGAGTTTATTATCTTCTTATGACCGTAAAGTCTTATTATTTCAAGCAAGACGAATTCATTCCAACAGTCATACATCCCGATGACTGCAAGCCAAATTAAAGAGACTAGTTTTAGTAATAATAAAATACTAATTATTATTAGAATGTACCAAATTATAATTTAATACTATTTTTGTTTTAAATTCCCCAATATGAGTGAATACCACACTATAGCAAATTGCACAGGTAATGAACAATTTTTCTTTTCTTATCGAGCTTTGGTTAAACGCTAAGTTTGAATTCGATAAATAAAGAAAAATAGTCTATAATATAAGTGGTCGAGACAAGAAAGCAAATTAAATTTTAATTTAACCTACAAAGTTCTTTTGGCAGCGATAAAAGTTGACATGAAGCTAAAATAATTAAATTTATTATGAATCGAATATAGTGAAGTGTATTTCTTCTGTTTTTTAAACCCCTTCCAGGTATTTAAAGACATACTTTCCATAATATTTTGATATATATTTTGAAAAAAACATGAATCAGGTTTGTGACATTTATTATTTTTCGGTGTATTTTATGATTAAAAATATCAATTTTGGGCATCATTTTGAAACGATTAACTCTATTTTACTTCCGACATATAGTCTAGTTCAGGCATGAGCAAACTTTTATGTTCTGGGGGCCGCATTATATAATTTCCAAAGGACTGAGGTATGTCGATAGATACAGGTTATATGTATAATGTATTTCTATATATGTATATAGAAATACATACTGTGGGCCATATTAATGTGTCAATGATTATTTAACTTTTTAAAGTTCTTATAATGAAAATTATTATTCGTCTTAATATTTAACCGTGGTAAACAATTATAACAACACAATATCAAAAATATTAATAAGTCATATAAGAAAAAAAATTAAAACATTAAAAAATTAAAACATTAAAACGCGTGCGCGCGCGCTGCTCTCTCTCTCTCATGTTGTAATTTCCTTCTAAAAGTCTCTGTGAGCTTAATTCTTTAATGAGCTTAATTCTTTTGTTAATGAAAAAAAAGCAAAAGAATTTTAATATTAAGATGAATTCCAAATAATCTCTGAGGACCACACAAAAACACGTGTTGGGCCGCATATGGCCTGCGGGCCGCAGGTTGCCCATGCCTGGTCTAGTTAATACTTATAAAATAGTTATTGTTAATTACTTATGGATAAGCGATATATGGGCGATGTAATAGACTGTATCTAGATTTTGATGACTTCTAGAGGACTGTATTTAAACTTTCTCAGCCTGCTCTCTAAGCTATTAAAAGATAAGTGAAGGAGAAACAGATAAAACTGTACTTATGTCATTCTCAAGAAAGGAAGTAGGTATTAAAATTATTTTTATTCAGAACGCAAAAGTAGAACTTTTACCAAAAATATAAAACTATTTGAAGTCAGTTTTGGTTAAAGACAAACCCTGAAAAATCATGCAGCAGATACTTTGATTAAGTCCACGAACGAACTGTTCTCCTTTATGATATTCTTTACTAGGACTTTGGGGAGTTTTAACTAGACATCTACACTTTTGCTCTATGCTGCTATGTTGTATCTGATTTTATCATATGCAAAGGTGTGCGATATTCATAGGTTGATGAAAAATGTAAATAAACCATCCTTAATAAACTAAAAAGACAAGTACCTAGGGATAACAGGATCAATAACTACTTTCCCTGTATGAAGGATAGAAGACTTTTGGATATTTTTATCAAGTATATATCCATCTGTAATCAACTGAGACAAACAGGAAATGAAAATCCTTTAATAAGAAGTAAAATTTTCACAAATGTAAGAAAACCAAATGATGCTAGGTTCAATGTCAATAAAATTGTATTAGTGTACTGGAAATAAAATTTTATATAAAGTTGCAAATTTAAAGGCTGTAAAAATGCAAAGAAGTAAACCTTGATTTCAATATGAATACAAATTTTCAATTCTTTTTGTTTTGGTTTTATAAAAGTGTGTTCATATATAATTATAACTGAAAAAATGTTAGAGCGAGAAACGCTCGGCATATTAAGTAAGATATCACAATATACGAGGATATTATACTCCTTGTTAAACAATTTAGTTTTGGTTTTTTTTTTAAAGTGGTTATCAAACTGTATGTTAAAGTATTAACTGACTAGATCTCTTTTATCTGTTATGACAAACCTGAAATCATTGATGCAAAACAATGTCATGTTATTATTATCATTACCATGATGCCATAATGTGGCCTATTGTGATTTTGTCTTTTCTAAAGAACAACTTTAGATTTTAAAGTTTTTTGATGAAGAGTGATGACGATGAGTAAATGACTTTGTTTGTCATCTGATGCCTTATGATGTTCCCTATTTTAGGTTAAGGATATATAATGTTGTTTCATCAAACAAATATCTACTGTTGACTTTCAGAAATGACAATAATCCTTGAATACAAGGACATTATAGTAGCCAGATCTCTTTAATATTCCGCACCTCATAGAACCCCTGTTCAGTGACATCTACTTCGACCTTTTCCATTTACCGTAAGAATTCCTAATTCAACTAAGATCACTGATACAGCCTCATCCACCATCCATAAACCTTCATTAAAAAAATAATTTTCGTTTGAATATTCTAGCAAACATTTAACTTGTAATTGTTTTAGTTGACAACCTGATACTGGTGTTCTGGTCCCATTATCATGGAAGCCTGACTTCAATTGTCACTTGGAGCAAGTGGTGAACAACTGTGACGTCCAAACAATAGAAGTTGTAATACTGTAAAAACTTGTGCCAATCCTAATAAAGTAATGTATTTGTTTTACAATAGTAAATAATATATTCTTTAAATAATTCCTAATTTATGAAATAAAAGAAAATAATGAAAATATCCAGACAAGAATTTGTTAAATTATCCAAAACTAATTGGTTGTTTTAAAAATGATTCAAAAATTTCTTATTTTTATAAATAATTGCAAGAATATTAATGAATGGTATAATTACAATATCATGTTTGATCCGTGGTAAAGGATACAGTTAATTTTGAAAATCTTTTCACGTAATAATAATAATTATCAGTGTTTGAGTATGAAAGAGAATAAAAAAATATTTAAATAAAGTTTAAATATTCATTTGATGGCCAATTATTGACTTCAAGGCTCTGTAGTGCTCATCTACTGTTGTAAGAGATTATATTGTGCATGTCATCCAGAACGTGGGGGAAATAGATATTACCATAAGGGAGGCTTTCATCTGGGCGCCACAAACCAACTGTTTGAACCAATTAATTATTTTATTCTAAAGATTAAAATAACTCGAAATAATGAATACTCTGAGTGTTTTATTATTCTTTCTCCTGTTTATTTTTTATTTCTCTTAATTCATCTGTATTAATTGGACAGGCGTCACGCAAATATCTACTAAAAGAATACACTTCCGCTGGTCATATCAGTTACAAAGTTGTAAACCAAATACTTTTCTTATTTCACAACATATATTAAAACAAAAAGCAATTAAGCAGATATTTTGTTTATCTTAGATTATTTTTTTATATTCATAGTTTTTTTTAATTTTAATTTTTTACCTTGCATGTAGTTCATGTTTATTACATCTCTAAGTAAATTTCCTCCTTTAGATTTATGCATATATAATATATATATATATATATATATTTCAGCTTTATTGGTACTGGTTCTAGTTTAAGATTAGTGTTTTGACTCCGAGTAGTCGGAGTGTCCTCGTAGTTCCAGTTTGTTGCCTGTTTATTGCCGATATATATATATATATATATATATATATATATATAATCATGATAAACGAAAAACGGTCCGGCAGGACAGATTACAATTAAAATAAGTAGTGACACATAAACTGAAACACAACAAAGACTCACTTTTCAATATTTCGACCGTAATGGCGGTCATCCTCAGGAGAAGAAGTGAATTGGCGGAGGGGCAGTCAACTACTGTCGTCCTTTCGTCAATTCACTTCTTCTCCTGAGGACGACCGCCATTACGGTCGAAATATTGAAAAGTGAGTCTTTGTTGTGTTTCAGTTTATGTGTCACTGCTTATTTTAATTGTATATATATATATATAGTTCACAGTAGAAAAAGAAACAGAGAAATTAGAAGCACACAAATACAGTATCTAATATTCGGTTTAAACCGTCCTCAGGAGAGATAAGAGAGGAAAACCAAGCGCGAATTTCCCTCAATATTCGAAAAAAACGATCCAAACTGGACGCAAATCAGCTCAAAACGAAGAAAAGTAACACACAGAGAAAGAGACACAAGACGGTCAGTTGCCGGGACGGTTTCCTGCCGTTGTGTTTTCGGCGTGCTTGGTCCCCCATTATATTTTCTCCTGAAGACGGATCATCCGAAAATTTGAGTTTGTAAGTGTGTCTCTTTTTTTCTGTGTTGATATATATATAATACGGTACTGTTTTCTTGACCACAAATTACTAACAAACACTTTTCCTTCTTCTTGGAATTTGGTCAGGGTTAATATACGGAATCACGTTTTTGCCAACGTTTCGTCTTTATTTTAAGACATCCTCAGGGCTATAAACTAACAAAAAACAATAAGCAATGGACATTTGTCATTTCTACTTTAGAAACATCATAACAAACTCAAAAAACTTACTCAAGGCTAGCTTCTGTTACCTTACAACATAACCGTTATCTGTCATTACATGTGCTGCTACCAAGCGACATATTATTGAAACACTGTTTTTTATGATTGTATTATAAAAAACAGTGTTTCAAAAAACCAAGTATGGGTCTTCGTTAGAACTACAAGGTGAATAGAGATATTGGACAATTCTGTTGATATTTTTAGAGATAGCAAACAATTCTATTGATACTTTTAGAGGTACGAACAATATTGATACTTTTTACTCTGACAAGAGCCAATACTTCTATTAATGCTGTACTGCATGAATGCATTTATATTATATGCAGTTTTTACAAGTTTTCCGAGAAACTAATTTAGAGTATTGCGAAATATTTCATTTCCACATTGGCGTGAAGTAACAATTGCAGTTTCAGGACCTATTAGAAGATAACGGGATAGAATATTGGGTTGCTAGGCAGGTGCAGAGGAAAATAGACTAATTTACGAGCTATGCTTTGTAACTCAGTCCTTTTTAATGTTATTCTAATGAGCTCTTTGTGAGTATTAAAAGAGTTTAGTTATTTATTATAAAGGATTAAGTATTTAAATAAATAGTATGTAATGGTTTTAAAATTAACAGGAATGAAAGAAATCAGTTAGATTCAAAGAAAGTGAAGATTTACCTTATAAATGAATGAGTGCAACACTTGAACGGAGCGGCTAACAGGACAAGAAGAGCCCCCCCCAAAAAAAAGAAAATAAAAATCAAAGAACAGGTTCTATTCTTTTTGTTTTGGAGTAGACGGTGAGTCCATGTCGATATGTCAGGGAAGGGGGATATAAAAGTTTATTGACCGGGACTTTCAGAAGCGATAAAAAGAGTCGATGCTTGACTCGTTGACCGCTAGAGAATCCGGTCTCCTGTGAGTATCAACGCAGTGGTCTTCTCTGGCCACTTATGCAAGCAGTTCTTACATTTGGACAAGGTCCATAAGACGATTAGTCCCTCATAATCTTCCAAACTTCTACATTGTCTTTTTATATTTACTATTTGTTGCTTTTCGAGGGATATAAGTTTTGTGTAAATAACATATAAATTCGTATTATTTTTTTAATACAGTTTAATAATGTTCAGCTATAAACCAAATGAAGGTATAAGTCGTTATTTTCTTTTCAAAACAACCCAACCAGCTATTGTTGCAAAAAAAAAAACGGCTGTTTTGAGCTACCACGTATCCGTACATCGTTAGTGTTATTTTACAAGTGGAGACTGTGGTTTATCTGTTGTTTACCATCTATTGTAGTCACGAGTGAACCACATTAACAGGTTGTTTGATATAGAAAGTCCCAAATACGGTTTAAGAACCACAATCCATTCCAAAAAGTTGCTCAAAAACGGAATCGTACGAGTTCCGAATTGACTTTTTCCATTAAAAAAATATTATAATACGTCCTGTTTATGATAAATCCAGGAATATTCTTACGCTGCTGGTGATTTGCAGATGTATAATGAATGTGGTTGTCTAGAAGAGGGAGGAAGGTTATTACCTTTTTGAGAACAGCTTACCTAAAGTGTTCTGTCTTCTATTCAGACTTTACAAAAGTGGCTGATGATAATGTCATTAAAGCGTGTTTGAGTACCGAAATTTGAACGAAAACCGAAGCAAAAAAAAAATCTGCATTGTACGAGTTTTGAATCGCTCGAAAAACAAACTTTGATTGTTTTCCTTATTAGAGTAAGGTTTATGAACGAATACCTCATATCCTCACATTGGACTGGCTTAGCGTCAACAGCCTTACATTTTCTCTGCAGTACGGAGCCCACTAGGTTTTCTATCTGCCACTATAAAAAAAATGTGACAATTAAGAAACTGCTTGATGTACTGCTATTATAACAGTCGTCCTCTCTGAGGGACGACATACTCACATTTATTCACTTTCTGCGTGAATAAATCGAGGACCAGGTGGAGATCGAACCCCGGACTACCAGCCCAGAGGCGAGTACGTTAACCACTGAGTTAACCCGGCCCTTGACCTATACTTGAAAACACACAAAATTCTCCACACAAAAGATTTTATACAGAGTCAACCCGTTTCAAACACTTAGCGTTCATCCTCAGGTTACATCTGCCTTATTAAGAAGATGTAGAGTGTTCGTTTTATAAAATCTTTTTTTTTTTTGGATACTTGTTTCTTACCTTCATTTTAATCATAAGTAAGTAAATAACATACACGAAAGGATTGCATAGCTAGTAAGAGAAACTGTTTTGTAGCTGACGCTATATCAACTGGGACTACATACTACATAATGTGAATGTATACTCGTAAGTCAGAAGTTAGAAGCATTATCTTCTACATTCTGAAGAGATAATGAGGATAAATACTAAACAGAACAATTTCATCTGAACAATAGTAAAATGTTCATTGTATGGTACGTCAAAAGGGACAAATTTTCAACCCATGTGTTCCTTTGCAGGATTGCCACTAAACCCAACCCTAACCTAGCCTAACCAACTTTAAGTGTATTATTAAGAAAAAACCAGGTAGCTTACGAAATTCTTTTAATTCCCTATTTCCTGCTGAACTACATATCTTGTTAGAATACTTCCCTCAGCACAGTAGTGACCTAGCAATTTTCTAATTTTTTTTTATTAAAAGTATCATTGACACAAACAAAAGCGAGAGTAAAACCATATGCACACAACATTCTTTTGAACGTAATACAAGCTGAAAGGAGTAGAGCCGTAAGTCACGTGGGGGCTTGTTCTCAGTTTTCACCCAGTTTCGCAACAGGTTGCATCACAAGGGAGTATTTCAATTTACACTGTTAGCGACTGACAAAGTTCCAGTTTTTCAACATTTTTTGAATTTAATAAAAAAAAATTCACTTTACGGGTTGAAGTATGTACAGACAGCTGTTTATCGTAATCTCTTTGCTTTCCAGAAGAGTAAAATTAAAAAAAGAGGGAAAAACAAATATACACTGGATAAACAATTTTTCAAGTAAATGCTCTCTTTTTTTATACATTAAATATCAATATAAGTTATATTTCATTACTTGTGCTATCTGTTATATGTGGTAATTACTCATGATGGGGAATTTCAAAAATTACGTCTCCACACAAAATAATTTGATGTAAAACTAACTAACACTTAGCGTTCTTCTTCAGGTAACTAAGTGTCCAAAACGCGTTGTTAATTTTGACATAAAACTCTTTTGTGTGGAGACTTGATTTTTAAAATAGCCTTTTACAAGTTATATTTATAATTATTAATGATAATCATGACATAATAGTATTATCTAGAGTAGGGGTTTTCCCAGCCTTGATTGGTCCTTGCACTCCTCTTGCCTTTTGCCACAGTGTTATTCCCCACACCCTCTTCTTTCAACGATTGTCTTTTTCAAAAGGTCCATTCTATATAGGTATGTAAATATTACCGAAAATAATTATATTTTTTATTTATTTTCTACATTTACCACGATTGATGTATATTCTACTGGTAGAAACTACAGTCCTCTAGATTAGACCGACCACGATTGTTCTATGCTACTGGTAAAATATACATTGCTCTAGCACAATCCTCACTATTACTAATTTATGCTACTTGTAGAGGTTGCAGTACTCTAGCTTAGCCTCTGCCAGAACAAACCTACGCTATTTCCTACGCTACTTGTAGGTGTTGCAGTGTTTTAGTTCAGTCAAAACCCTGGTTGATTTAAGCTACTAGTAGAGGCTATAGCCCTCTATCTCAGTTCCTGTCAGAATTGATCTACCATATGTTACTGGTAGAAGGTGCAGTGCTCTAGCTCAGACCCACCACATTCGGTCTATGCTACTGGTAGAACATACAGTGCTCTAGCTCAGTCCTAACCATTACTAATTTAAGCTACTTGTAAAAGTTGCAGTGCTCTAGCTCAGCCTCTGTCAGAACTAACCGATGCTCCTAGTAGAAAGTGCAGTGCTCTAGCTCAGCCTCTGTCAGAACTAACCGATGCTCCTAGTAGAAAGTGCAGTGCTCTAGCTCAGTCTCAGAACTACACTAGTAGATGCAGTGCTCTAGCTAGCCTGATTGGAACTCGATGCTTAGTATAAGATGCAGTGCTCTCTCAGCTCTGCAGAATAACGATATCTAGTAGAAGTGCAGTGCTCTAGCTCAGTATGATTGACCACGACTGATTGACTAAAGAGACGCAGTAATAAGACTTGTAAGCACTTGTAAGGAGTGCTCCAGCTCCCAATTGTTTTTAGCCCAAACAGATGAACATACTTCTTCTCACACAAAGCACAAAGACAGGAGGACTCTAGCAAGCTAGAGAACAACCCTAACGTCTAATAATTTTGAGTTTGGACAACAGCCACTATAAGGATAATACTGCCTGAACAGCTCTATAGCAACACCACAAACCTATATACTTTAGTGTTTTCTCGAGTGATTCACCAAAATAGATAGAATGTCTTTTTTTGTAAAGCTCCATGGTTTCTCTATTTTTATTGCATTTACTACCTCTTCCATCACCCTCCCCCCCCCCATCCCCTACCTCAGCCACCAAAAAGACTATCTTCCTTCCCCATTGACTTAAGATACTCAACAGTAAGAGAACACGAAATTACTGACAGATATGTTTAAATGAACACTTGTTATACAGAAGTCGGTGGCTTAGCAGCCAATTTTGTCACCCAGGGCCGTCGTATGATCCCCCCCCCCCCCCCAAACTCACTGCTGGCCGTTGATAATCCGTCAACTTCAAAATTCAAAAAAGTCCTCAAAATATTGATATTCATAGAAATACAATCAATGATCTAATTTTAGACTGCTGTTATTAGTCCCAGACTTTCATCTTATTACGGTATTCGTTTACATATACAGCCATCATCAAAAAAAAAAAAAAAAACAAAAATTTTTCAAAACAAAACGTATAATCCAAATCATAAAAAATTATTAAATTAAAATAACTGGCTACAGAAACAAATTTAATAAACTTTCAAACCACTTAAAAAAAATGTTTTTGAAAAATTTAAAATACATTTATTTTTAATTTGGAAATATATTCAGTTGAAAAATTCATTCCAAAACATTATTACACATAAAAAAAAGTAAAAACAATTATAACCTTCACAACTCATTTTGGTATAAAGTTTCAAATATTTTGTTAGCTTTTCATGATTTTAATTTTTTTCTATTTTCTATTTTTACACTTTTAAAATGCCACCCCCTGGCACGTACCACCCCCTTTTGCTATGGCAGTGATACTGTAAAAACTTCATAGTATATTCCTCATAAACAATTAACAGTTAAACGACTTAAAATTCTACATGAATATTATATAAATGAAATTATTAATAAGTTGTGTTATTTATATATTGTACACGCATGATAGAATTCCTATAAGAAGGAGGTACAGTGCGTGCCGTAAGAAGAAAGTGTATACGCTGGAATGCCGAGCGACCTTGAGGCACGACCGCTACAGAACTGTTCAGTCTCCACCGGCACCCCTTCCCAATTCCCTTTTATTTACTTTCATAAGGCACTACTCACTTTCGGCTCCGCATTTGTTTTTCTCCAATCTAATTCTCTTTTAACCGACTTAACTTTCAAAAAAGAAAGTATCTTTCAACCAAAGAAAAGTAATTTTGATAATAGATTATTGAAATAATCATTGATTTCGTCCTTATGTTATTGGATTAGTTCATCTTAAAGCAATAAAATCCAAACTGTTGATATACAATTTAGGTTTTATTGGCACTAATCATATATATTTTCCATTTCTCTAAGTACTGAGATTATAGAGCACAAAATTCATTCCTTTTCATGAGCGCCTCACAGGTGAAAACAATATTGCATAAAAGAATTTAAAACACAATAATATGCATAAACTTGATAAAATCGTACAGTACTTTTGCTTAGAAATGCTTCAGTGTGATCTGAGGCTTTTCCAGAAGAAGAGTGCAAGCCACTTTGGTTGATGCTTTTTTACGCAAGAAATGTCGAGATCCAATGTTATCTAAGACGAAGTCAATTGGAAATTACATCAGACGCCTACTTGTAATGAAGAGATGAACTTCCTTTACAGCCGCTAATTTAGAGCACTCGCCTTCTGCAGTAAAAGCAATCCTACGCAGAATACTCTGATACCAGTGCTTGCCCCACAAACCAGAGCACATCTTTACAACACGTCACTATTCTCCTTTGTCTTTTACTATAAGTAAAGTATAGTGATTGTTTAAAAATTCGATCTCGAGATCTTGACGAAATTACATGTTTTGGAAGTCCCAAAAGTCGATTAATGACGTTTTATGGATGATGTCTGTGTGTGTGTCTACGGGTGGGTGAGTGTGAATTCAAAGTTTGTGGCTATGCTACGGTCCAGAATCTTTGATGAATGAAATTCATATTTTACACAAAAATGAGCCTCATAGTGTAGATGTGCATAAAATCTATATTTTTGCTTTTAAAATAGGTTATTACTGCTGCAATTATACTAATGATATTATATGCATCAGTGGTGTGATATACAAAACTAAGCCTATATATTGATAGCTGAATCAATAACTATTCTAACTACCTCCAGGAATGAGAGACTGATAAACATCTCTCATTTAGACATTTATATTATGCTTAAATCAGACATTATATATTATATAACCAAGAAGTTTGATATTATGTTTACTTATAGTAAAGTTGAATGCAGGTCATTCAAAATTTTTTTTAAAAATAAAACAAATTTATTTTTCGAGTTACTCATAGACATTATTTAGGTCATAGACGTTATTCAAGAAGTGTACTGCAAAACAAATTAGTATGAAACATATTCCACTACCATATACGGCTGGCACGCATGAATGACAGTGTTCTTTGTTTCAGGGTGCAGTATGTTGACCGACTTGGGGTAGATTTTAAGTCGAGAGGTGAGTTCAAGTCCGAACCCGACCCGGCCGAAAATACGTTCGGGTCGAGTTTCTTGAGCCCGGCATATATTAAATATATATATTAAATAAATATATATTTATTTAATATATATATAATAAATATACTATATTATATATAATATATGTATGTATAAATATATTATTCATAATATACGTTTCACGGTGAATCACAAAGACAGAACTAAGGAACAAACACACATACTATCTCTAATATTTGGTTGAACCGTCATCAGGAGAGTTGAAATAGGGACACCAAGCGCACTTGTGAAGCGACGGTTGGAGATACATTCATAATATATTTATATTTTATGTACACCTAAATGGATATTAAACTAAGGAATACTTCTTATAAAATAAATAATTTGGATATAAGAGAAAACCGGGATTTGCTTGGCTGATAGAGAATAAATTCCAAACATACCCAACCCAGCCCGAGCCCCAATCATATGCTCGGAGGCTCGGGGCGGGTCGGGCTTTAATGTCCACTGGCCTCGGTCGAATCGGGCTGGATATTTAAGGCCAGACATGTGTACTATAGCCAAATGACACATAGTTGGAACTATAAAGTGACCTTTTTTTAGTAGAATGTTTCTATTTTATCATAAACCATTAAATAGAACCGATATTGAACCGTATTTGTTTTATAAAAACTACAAATATTAAGACTATGGTTTTGATATTGACCTTTTTAAAATATTCGTTAATGTTTTCTTTTTTTTTTTATTGTTTAAACTGATCCCCAAGAGGGAGATAACATCATCGTTTACCGGTTTCTTCTTTATCCGTGATTCTACAGATTCTACATTTGGAGTCTTAAATTTTGCCTAAGTGCATTCCGAGTGGGGATCTTTAACGAGTACCTGATATTGTACAGACTCGGGACCGAAGGCTTAACATTCTCTCCGAGGTACGTCGTTCTCAGATTTATTCACCACCCACATGAATAAATCGAGGGCCAGGTGGGGATCGAACCCCAGACTACCAGCCCACAGGAGAGTACGTTAACCACTGAGCTAACCTGGCCCTATTCGATAATGTTAAAATAGTTCTATAGTGTTCACGCACCAACCACTGCTGATCTAATGTTTATCTAATGTTTACCTAAGAAGATACCTTCGTCATAGTGCTACCATCAACAGCTGGTTAATTATAATCAAGAACCACATATGATTTAGAGTTTTCTATATCATCCTCAACAAATAGTATTCAAGAAACATATTGTCTAACCTGTGAGTGAGAAAACTGAAATGCATACCACTTGCCCACATACTCACATCAAAGACATATCTAAATGGATTGAGGAAGAGTAACAACGTGAGAAACGTCAGAATGTGTTAAATCTCTTTTTTCTATTATGATCAGGATACTTTATTCAGAGTAATGTATTGTTGGGGGCCAGGTTAGTTCAGTGGTTAATGTTTCGCCTCTGGGCTGGTAGTCTGGTATTCGATCTCCACCTGACCCCCGATTTATTCACACGGAAGGTGAATAAATCTGTGACGTCGTACCTCGGAGAGGATGTTAAGCTATCGGTCCCGAGCCTGTACGATGTCAGATACTCGTTAAAGATCCCTACTCGAAATGCACTTGATTTAGGCTAAATTTAGGACTCCCAATTTAGAATCTGTAGAATCACCGATCAAACAAAAAGCAGGTAAACTGCTGACGTTATCAATCACTATGGGATCTGTTAAACAATAAAAAAAATGTATAAGTTGATAATTCACTGCTTTAATGGTTTTTCATAGCAGAACACCACAAATTGTTTTTGTAGTGTATAAATGTATATAAAGATACATATATGTAGGCAAGTGAAAATGTAGCTACCTGTAAAGGAAAAAGGAAGCACTGTCAAGAAAAGTAGGTATGTATTAGAGATATTTAACGAGTAGCTGACATCGTACAGACTCGAAGCAGAGAATACATATTCCTCTATATGCATTCTCACCAATCTGTGAAAAGTTTTTTAGAAGAAAAAAATTAGCTTGTAATATGGATGAGTTCGTTGAAACCATTGTGATTGTTGTGTTCATACTTCCACTTATCCCTCTTGTTCCATAGATATTTCATTAAAGTTTTCAACTCTATAACACTTTAAAAAATAACTTCAATAACTCATTAATTTGTAAATTAATAAAGACAATTAAGATCAAGGTGTCAAAGAATTATATGCTGTAATAAATTATTTTTAAAAAAAGGTCAATTTATTAATATATAAATAAGGGACGACTATTTTAAAACTGGAATAAATGGAGATGAGATTTCAGACGTAGGATTTCAAGAGGTTCTGAGCTTCTTTTTTCTAAGAGGATTTTATAAAATCTCCTAATTATAGCCCTGGAGGTCACAGAGTTAATCTTATAAAGTTAATTAGTGCATGACTGTGTTTGATCATTCTGAATATATTTTAAAACTTAGATCAAACCAAAAAAAAAGCAGTAATGAAGCTTGGTAACATTAGGATGCTAACAACCTCTTTTCTTTCGTCCATCACTGGTTTCTTCAGCCAGGGTAGCTCAGTTGTTTACGTGCTCGCCTCTGATCTGGTTGATCCCGGGTTCGATTTCAGACCTCAATTTCTTCAAGCTGTACCTTGTCTACTTCAAGCCTGTACGATGTCGGGTATTCGCTAAAGATCTCTACTCTATATATCTACTTTTCTTGGAGTTGCTTCCTTTTCCTTCCCAGTTAGCTACATCTTCATACTTACTTCTCTTGAAGGTATATCAACTCTTGTATATTCTCTTTCCTCTGCAGTTAGCTACATCTTCATACTTACTTCTCTTGAAGGTATACTCTTTAACTTTCCTTGTAGTACATCTTATCTTATTCTCTGTCAAGTTAGACTACATCTTCATACTTACTTCTCTTGAAGGTATATCAACTCTTGTATATTCTCTTTCCTCTGCAGTTAGCTACATCTTCATACTTACTTCTCTTGAAGGTATATCAACTCTTGTATATTCTCTTTCCTCTGCAGTTAGCTACATCTTCATACTTACTTCTCTTGAAGGTATATCAACTCTTGTATATTCTCTTTCCTCTGCAGTTAGCTACATCTTCATACTTACTTCTCTTGAAGGTATGTCAACTCTTGTATATTCTCTTTCCTCTGCAGTTAGCTACATCTTCATACTTACTTCTCTTGAAGGTATGTCAACTCTTGTATATTCTCTTTCCTCTGCAGTTAGCTACATCTTCATACTCACTTCTCTTGAAGGTATGTCAACTCTTGTATATTCTCTTTCCTCTGCAGTTAGCTACATCTTCATACTCACTTTTCTTTGGCGGTCTATTTTAATTGATGCCTATTAAAGACATAATTATTTAAATACAATATGTCGAATAATACAATATCACTTTATGTTCTTTTGCTGATTAGAATACAAAACCTCCAAAAATTCTCCTTAGCAAACACATTTTTCGAATAAAGTGTTTCTTTCTTTTTGGTCAAGTTAACATAGTTGGGTTTGATTCAAGCTGAAGATATTTGAAAGTGATATGAAATTTAAACTGACAAAAGTTTAAGATTCATATCAGGTCCTTGAATATAATATAACTCTCGTTTAAAATAGAGAGGGGAAAATGCGTGACTAAGATTTGCAAATTGTCGCAAAGCCAATGATTATGATGGTGCGGATAAGAATGTGACTGTTCAAGGTCTATGGCTTTTCAAGAAGACTTCTATAAAAGATTGATTTAGACCGAGAGCGAGTTCAACTAGGCCTGGTTTGTATTCACTAATGCTGGGCACGCTCTAATATATTCGTTAGCGGAGCTCCAATTCATTGATATCCCTGCCCTTTAAGTCAATCTTATTTCGACACAAATATGAATTTAATAAGTTATTAAAGCCGCATTTATAAAGCCATTTTTCCGTTCCAATTACGCGCTCATTCATTAATTCATTCATAAATTCAATCATTCATAAATTCCTACTCTATAATGTTCGCTACATACCATATATAATAACAAGTTTCACAATAAACACGTTAAATTAAAACTAACGTCTCAACCATGTACAATATACCCTGTATTATTCCATTTTTTTGTTTTTAAAAAAAAAGAAATAAATAACCTTTTGGACATCTATCTCTTTTTCTTTGACTCTGAAACTTAAATAATGTGGAAAGAACTTAAATTAGTTACAGACACTTGATCTGGAGAAGTATTTTAGCCATCCACTTTTTAAGCTACTTTCGCTAAATTTTGTTATTCAGAATTTAGTCTGGATTTACATTTTCATTTTACATAGTAGCTAACAATCCGTCAAGTGTTATTCACAACTCATGTTTTGCAAGTTGTTTAAAGAGTTAGTAGTATGGACAGAATTAACACATTGCAACATTTTCTGGTTACAAGTGGAGTTCTAGTTCTCCAAAGGTTGAAAGCCACATAAAATACAGAAAGAGAGAAAGAGAAGAGGTAAATATAGAAAGAAGTGGGAGAGAGACTGAATAAGAGAAAAGAGAGAGGGGAGGATAGTGAGAGATAGAAAAGATAATGGGGATGAAGAAAATATGTTTGAAGAATGAGAGAAGAAAGAGAAGTGAGACTTGGTGGTAAGGAGGGAGAGACGAGGGAAAAGGATTGAAAGATAGTAGGAAAGAAAGAGAGAGTTAGTGAAAATATGCATATATATATATATATAATATATATATTTATTTATAACGTTATGGTCTACCATGACCGAAACGTTGGTTTGTAATTCTTATAATATATGAATTTTAATAATAGTTCTTTTGGCGAACTTATTCATTTGACACCTGAAAAATGGAAAAAAGAAATAAGAAAATTGGAAAAGCTGTCCAAGAAATGCACAAGAAAGGAAATAGGTAAGAAATTTAATTATATATGCCTTAATGAAGGTCTGCTCCCTAAATATATATATATATATATATATAGGCACTTAATAAATGGAAAGACGATCTTAAAAATTGAAGAAGAGTAACACACAGTCTGAAAAAAACTCACTAACAAAATCAAATTTTCGTGCAATCCGTTTTCAGAAGAAAAGAGAAGGACCCAACACGCTGTAGTTACTTGGCGTTGTGCTACAACGTGCTGGTCTCCCGTTCTCTTTTTTCCTGAAGACGGATTGCTCAAAAATTTGATTTTGTAAGTGTGTTTCTTTACTCACTGTGTTACCAGAGTAATATTATATATGTATATATATATATATATATATATATATATATATATATATATATATATAATGATACGATTCATGAACTAAATAAACTACAAGTATATTGACAAATAGAACACACAGAAATGAAACAGAAACTCACTACTATATTTCGAAATATAGTTTTTATCAATAAAATTGTGAGTTTGATAATACGCCTACACTACATCTATATTAGAATGCATTAAAATAAATTGTCAACGGAATCGTTAATATGCTTACTTTTAGAAAAGTTTAGTACAGCCCACTCAAAATGTTTTTCCTATTACATAAAAGGAATATTTTGTTTTCAAATTTCGTGTTTTCATCGTTACTGTCTGTACTTCTATTTCTAATTTTACTGCACTTTTTTAAAGTTTTATCTTAGTAGTTTCTGATTTTGTGTTATGTTATTTTATTTATTGCATAAGTTCTATTTCCTATTCTAGTCTCAAATCGCTAGGCTGGATAGAAGGTGAAATAATAAGATTCAAGGCTCTTGAAGCCATCGCTTACATATGACTTCTTTAACAGTTCATAAAGCACCACTAGGAGACACTAATTACACCCAAGTATGATATAAGCCTCGTCAATGTCAGCAGGTGGGAAAGAGTTAATTTAAAGGGTTATTGTAGTACGCCTTATTGAATAGCAGTAATCAATAATCAGGCCAACATTTCCTGCATCATTTTGATAAATATAGTCTTCAAAGATGAATTATATTCATGGTGTTTTAAAGTGATTTGACGTTTACATATAGATAGGCTGGTGGGTTGGTTTCACAGCGAAAGATGTTAACACTCCTTGGCCTTCACCGAACAGGCTGAGGGCGATGATAATGACACTAAGGGGTCGCACCGCCAATGCATTCCTCAACCCAACCAATCATGATAATGAACGCGTAACAGCACAACAGTCACACAACTGACTCACTTTTTTTTTAACCTTTTCTAATCTGACTGATATTAATAACATCATAAATCCTATAATTTAAATCAATCCTTGTTTTGTGAAGAAACATTGTTGAAATGTCTTAACAAATGACCTTCACTTGTTTCTTTGATTGTCTCCTCTCTCTCTCTCTCTCTCCCTTATATTGAAAACAGTTTTAAAAGCGTGGGCTCATACATTCATTATGTTAATAAGAGACAGTTAAACAGCAACACCAAAATAACACTAGCAAAATGTTGGAGAATTTTCATACACTATTACTATGAATATTGATTACTATTCAATAATAAAATATGAATGTGCTAGTTATGATCAAAACTCATTAAATGTTTTGACGCAATAATAATAATATTAAGGGTGGGGAGACCCTTGTTACCTACCCCAGATCAGGAGATCTTTCCAGTCAAGTTGTTCAGTTTTTCTTTCCTAATAGTCCTTGTTCAATACACATTTAACCTGATCAGGCTGAATGCAGGACAGTCAGCCACATAGTGGACAGAAGTTTCATCCTCCTCGCTGCACTTCTGACAAACTGCACTGCTCTCTAAGCCTATAATACTTAAATGTCTTCTAAGTCTACAGGATCCACTGAGAACTCCCATTAGGTTTCTCAGCCTAGTTCTAGCAAGCCCTAGAAGAAAATTTCTATTTTTTGGCCATGGGGCTCAAAATAAACTGTTTGACTTGTCTGTTGCCTGGACAGTTCAGTCAACACCTCTTTAATCTCTGCTGCAGCCAGACATTTATTCTAACTCTAGCAGCAGAGAGTGGAAACACCTGTTTCGGTCCTACAAAGAGCGCTTTAGCACCGATTTTAGCTAGTGCACCAGCCATTTCATTGCCCAAAATGCCTCTGTGCCCCGGAACCCATATGAGCCTAACTGACTTGATAGTGGGAAGTTCATTTAGTGTCTCCTGATACTCCTGCACTAGTACAGGAGAAGGTGCCCAAGACATAAACGCTTTAAGACTATCTGAGCATATTGATATGCTCCGCTCAGATCTCCCCCACACTTCCTTCAGTTTGGCTGACGTCGAAATGGTAAAATGTTTTGACATATGAAGTAGTGTGAGTAGCGCAGAACCAAGAGCCAGTTACACAAAGAGGTTGGTATAGTCGGTATTATCTAGCCTGCTAGTGTTGGAGTTGTAGCACTTCCAGGCCCCACTTGTGGCCATATTGTCTTGTGATTTGTGACTAACCGGAGGTGACTTTGATTTCCTGAACAGATAGTATGAGAACCGTTGTATCACATGGTACTTCTGTATTATATTAAGACCCCAGAATGAGATTAAATATTAATTTTATGACTTGACCAAAAGGAGGGCCAGGGTAGCTTAGTGGTAAAGTGCCCACTACTGAACTGGTATATTCGGGATTCAAGACCACTCCGGCATTTGATTTATTCAGGTGGAAGGAGAAAAAATCTGACCACGTCATCACTCAGCGAGGACGATAAGCTGTCGGTCTAGAGGTGTCAGGTACTCGTTTAAGATCCCCTACTCTAAATACATTTGAGTTAGGCAAAATTTAGGACTTCCAACGTAGAATGTAAAATTGAATGTAGTATCACTAAGAGTAAATGTTCACGTTCTTTCGTAGGCCTACCACTGCAAACTAACCTAACAAAACCTACAACGTGACAAAGGTTACTTTTCCATTTTCTTTATCATTTAAATCAGGAAATGGTAAAATGTGTTTCCAAAAATAACTAGTGTGAATTGCTGTTTTCTATTTATTTTTTTGGCATATTTCACTTTTTACCACAACGATGGCAAAGTGGACGTCTTCCTCTTCATCGAGTAGATTGTGTTTTGCCAAACAGGCAACCACTTTCATTTCTTCACTATAATAAGATTCTTTAACTAGTAAAATAATAATCCACAATTATTTTAACAAGCAGAAATACCCGGTGTTGCCCGGGTCTAGAAGTTTTAAGTATAAAATTTGAAATGATCGAAATGAAAATTGGGTTCAATATTATTTTATGCATTTTTGTCTTACGATTCTTCATGCATGATCTACAGTCCCTTGGACGTTTTTTAACATTTTCAGGAGAATAGTGGTACCTAGGCTATTAAAGAAGCATCCTAGAGCAAAAAATCATTATATAACTTTGAGCTCAATTTTTATTTCCAACATTTCATATTTTATGCATTAAGGCTGTAGACGCCATATTTCTTGAGAAAAAATGCAAAAACTAAAAATTGGCAAATTTTTGAGGTTTTTGGGCTCTAGGGGGCCGGGGTTAGGCTGCCCCTCAGAGTTTAATAGCCTAAAACCTCCCCAAGACCTATAGTAAGTGCCTTGCAAAAAAATTTTTGAAAAAGGTCCATTGTAGGCCGAATGCATAAGGTACAAACATACATACATACATACAGAGCCACGAAGAAAATTTATGTATAGATTCTGAAACTTGTTAAAAAAATGAAGGTCAAATCTACAATTTGTGAATGAAATTTGTTTGAAAGATAATGTGAGGACAAAAAAATTGATTTTTGAAAATTGTAATGTGAAACTTGTGACAAAATGTTTAATAGTTGAAATTGTTATGTGAAACTTGTGGCAAAAAAATAATTGTTTGGAATTTATAATTTGAAACTTTTAAAAAAAATTTAAGAAACTATTGATAATAGCTAAAGCTTTGTTAAAGTTAATAAGAAACCCATATAAAAATACAATAATTGTCTTTAATATCAATCTGAAAACAATAATAAAATTTCTGGTACCTGGTTGTTTCCAATTGAACAAAGCGTGTGGAAATAAAGATTAACCTACCTGCGGCCGCCATTACCAATTAAAGTCAAAATGTAAACAAACAGGTTATACAGCAAACCTTATCTATTATAATATTTTTGGGATATTACATGAACCACAACTCTGATTTTCGATTTTTATTTCCAACATTTCATATTTTATGCTTTAAGGCCGTAGACGCCAAATTTCTTGACAAAAAATGCAAAAACTCAAAATCGGCAAATTTTTGAGGTTTTTGGGCCCTAGGGGGCCGGGGTTAGGATGCCCCAAAGAGTTTAATAGTCTAAAACCACCCCAAGACCTATAGAAAGTGCCTTGCAAAAGAATATTTGAAAAAGGTCCATTGTAGGCCGAATCCATAAGGTACAAACATACATACATACATATAGAGCCACGAAGAGAATTTATATATAGATTATAATCCACAGACTATTTTTCTTCCTAAAATAATTTGTAATGTAATACTTAGTTTTTCTGTTTCAAAATTTAACTTCAGCCTATGAAAAAGGTTTTAAATAAAGACCGAAACATTGGTAATGAGAGTTTAATTTGAACCTGAAGAACTAACCGAGTCCCAATAAACTTTAGTTTTCTATATGTTGTATACGTAATTACTTTTTTTCGTCTGAGGTTTGGTCAGGTTTAACTACTTAAAATTACCTCTTTACCAAAGTTTTGCTTTATTTCAAGACATCTTCAGTCATAAAAACAAAATGCAATGACCTATTATCTCATCTACACAACATTCTATGTACAAATTCAAAAAAACTTACTTCCTTAAGGCTAGCTTCTACAAAGGAACTAACTGATCAGTTATCTTCTCAGTTCACGTGCTTCTACTTGGCGCCACTTTTAAACACTCATTACGTATTACAGTTAATGCATATAATATATTCTCAGTTTAGCCCTGATGATGTCTCGAAATAAAAACGAAACGTTGGCAAAGCAGTAATTTTTACTAATTAACCTTGACCAAATCTTGAAAAGAGGAAAAGTAATTATTATTAATTGTGGTCAGGAATATTTATAGCTTGATATAATGTATCTATCTATTTATATATAAGTAGTCACTTGATGTACAAGTATACTTGATATACAGGTGAATGTAAGAACCCGCCCTCAAAGTACATCGGATTGACTACAACAAACCTCTCCATGAGATTAAACCTCTCCCTTCATTTGCTGCTGGCACTCCAAAGACACAGGCCCATGAAAAGCACAACGTACAGTTAACCAGAAAGGAGGTTAATACTTTAGAGGCCTGGTATATTAAAGAAGGAAATCCCTCAATTAATCTTCAGGTGAAGGAAATATTAATCATTTCAACTAACAGGAACACAGAACCTAACATGAAGTGAAATAAGAGCGAAAACTGAAATCTGAACTCTCATTGGCCAATAATGTACGTCCATTGAACCAATGGAAAATGGAAAAATGTGTTTTCAAAAAGAACTACTGTGAATTCCCCACTAAAGACGACTATATAAGCATCCCTCTATAAGCGAAATTTTACCTGATGATGACCAACGTAATTATGGTCTAAAGCTCGTACGAATTGATGTCCCTTGAACACCAAAATTGAGGCCACCAGCTCAAAAATCATGGGAGCAGAAGCTGCTCCTATTTTAACTATATATATATATATATATATATACGCAGTGACACATAAACAGAAACACAACAAAGACTCACTTTTCAATATTTCGACCGTAATGGCGGTCGTCCTCAGGAGAAGAAGTGAATTGACGGAGGGACGACAGTCAACTGAACTGTTCAGTTGACTGTCGTCCCTCCGTCAATTCACTTCTTCTCCTGAGGACGACCGCCATTACGGTCGAAATATTGAAAAGTGAGTCTTTGTTGTGTTTCTGTTTATGTGTCACTGCTTATTTTAATTGTTATTTGTCCTGCCGGACCGTTTTTCGTTTATCATGATATATATATATTATATATATATATATATATATATATATATATAACAAAATTCTCAATAAACACATGAAATAACAATCAATGATCAAACCACAATAAGAAATGGCGAAAAAAGACTAAGAACTTTCAACCGTAACAAGCGGTCTTCGTCAGAGTCAAAAACCAAACTGTTAAGTTTTAGACTCTGACGAAGACGGCTTCTAATGGTTGGAAGATCTTAGTCTTTTTTCCCATTTCTTATTGTGATTTAATCATATATACATATAAATACGATAAACGTAATATATACCAGCATAAAAAATTAATTAAGAAATATTCAAATCAAAATGTACATATATATAACTTAATCACAAGTGTGTATTTGTGATTAATACAAAAACTGTATGTATTTGTGTGTATTAACACAATTCTTAGTATAATAACTCTTAACATAATATAATGAAAAATGTAGGTACATTTAGCACTCAACTGACACTTTTCACACAATGCTTCTTCATGAATTTGATGAATATTTCATCAAAATATTGTTATTCAAACCTTCAAGAGACAATTTTGTTTACTGATATAATTTTAATTAAACATTTAAAACCGTGACGTTTTCAAATTGAAATTATTGAATGAAATGTAATGTGATATGGTTTAGCCTCTTCAACTAACTGGCTCCTAATTGGAACGATTTGTGGGTTTAAAATTTGTGCCATTATATTTAACAGATAAGACATATCTGTTTAAATATAAGACATATCTCATTTAAAGAGTTAAGACTTCTTTCAACCTTTCTTGATGTATTATTCGGCAAAAAATATTCTTTTTATTATTCGTTTAATCTAATCTATCAACTACCAATATTATTAGACAATGTGTGAAATTTATAATCAGGGTTAGATTATATATTTTTTGCGTAATCTATAACTTAAATTCTATATTAATTTCGTTTATCTGAAAAAAGTTAAGTGTAACAGAACTATAGAAAATTTAAATTTATTTTCGTTATACGTAATTTATTATTAGAGTTGGAATTAAATTGTTTCCCGGGTAAAGCCGGGCAGATCAGCTAGTTATAAATAAACGTAGCTATAAATATTTATAAAAAATATATGTGTTGCAATTAAATAGGAACATTTAGTAATAAATATAAATAAAGAGTTATTTATAATGTAAAAGTTTTCTTAGGGAATATTTGCTTGAAGCAGAATCTCTAAAAGATTTAAAGAAAAATCAAACCGATTTACAAAGGAGTTTATAAAACTCTTTATTCAATTGTTCATGAAGCAATTAGTTGCTGGGAATGATGAATTATTAAATAATTTACATTTACATGTTTGATTCAATAGCGTGTTTCTAGCTCTCTCGACCGTAGCATGGCGCAACTTTTTTCCAGTCTGATGCATTTTATCAGCGAGTTCATTCTCCGCCGAGTACTGAGATTGCCGACCGTACTTTGAAGTGTAAAAAGAAACAAAGACAATTTAACTTTTCTAAAGGTAATGTATTGTAATAATGTATGCTTAGTGTGTTAATATGGTTTTATGGTTGTTTGAATTTTAATATGATGTGAGCAATATTCATTATCAGAATAAATTAAAACAGTCCATAATGGTAACCTTTTTACAGTATACCACCATAAAATTATAATATTGTATATTTATACCATTATACCAAATCAACAACCGACTAACGTTTATCATGAGTAAGCTTATATCAAGATGAATCTTTTACACGTGATGAAGCTTTTATCAACAAGAATAAATTTTTATCAAGAATGATGATGAAATCAATATCATCATTCAAATGATGATATTGATTTCAAAAATTATAAAATTAAATTATGATATTGAGTACTTAAATTTCTCATGTACCCAAATTAAGTATTAGCAATATATTTCGACCATGAATATAGCGATTTTCGGGCTGCATATTCGACTGTGATAATACGATAAAATAATGTTAATATTAATAAGATTGAATTTGACCTTCGATTAAATACAGAAATAACTTTAGAGGTAACAAATTGTTAACCAAAAAGTTGGATTCTCATACCATTTGATGAACTTTCCTTTCCCTGTTATCTAGTATAGATTTAAAGGAATTATGAAGTAAAAATAAAATCATTTCTCAAGATTTATAAGAAATTTTGGATATTTCATATTAATTTCTAATACAAAATATTCACTGTGGAATATTTTAAAACTCAAGAATTTTAAACGACGTGATCACGATTTAGTCATTTAACAGTGGAGATAATGATACGTAATATTAAATGGAAAAAAAATATATATAAACCTTTTTATATACGTCTGAGTGAAATGATAACCGATTTCAGTAATATTACGTTAGATTAGTCAAATGTATTGATATTTGGTTAAATGGTTAAATGGATAATACAAAATATCCACAAAAAAGAAGTTTTTATAATTCAAACAATGCGTTTCGAATGTTTTGTGTTCATCATCAGAGAAGCATCTACAATACAAATTACACATTAAAAGTTACATAAAAAAACTTTATATTAACTTTGTATTATTCATTTACCCCAGTATGAGTAAATACCACACAATTACAGATTGCACTTATGTATACTAATTTGGAAAGAATAAAAAAAAAATCAACAAAAAATTAAAACCCATTTCAGTAATATTAAATTCTACAAGATGCATTGAGTGAAGCAATAATAATTCAGAAAGGATCAGAAATAATTACTTGATTGCCTTAATGATTTAAATACAAATATAAAGTAAAAATATGATTTTAAGTGGATGAAATTTGTGAAATTTTTTTTTGATTTTTTAAAGAAGGAAGTAATAAAAACCTATAATTACCAGTATATATGAAAACAAGTCAATATGAAATATACAATCCAATATTGCAAATCATTCTTGGTTCATAAAATGATACAAAATTTAAATTGTGAATAATTATCTCCTGATTTATTCTGATAATACTCGACTTGTTTTGGTTGTCATTAAGTGCAATACAAAGATCTACAGCTGACAGAGAAGAGGACTTGGATAAAGTCATTGAATTTAATTAGTACGAAACATATTCATAAATACTTATCTTGTCAGCTCTTTAAAAATTTAGGTATTTTTTCTTTAGAGTTTGTGTTTGAGTTTTGAAATAATTTGAAATCATGCACTACTTAAAAATGGCAAACTGCAAATTTCAAATTGCACATTTAAAACCTTTCAAATACACTACAATGAATTTTTCATCAATGGCTTAGGACCAATGCTGTTAATTATATACAAATATATACACCATATATAAACGTATAATGATATAGTTTTGCATCCGCAAGAATAACAGCCCATAGCAGAGGTTATTGAGGGTAGATCTAAACAGCAGTCAGTTTACTTAGACCAACGTTTTGTTATATTTGTATAGCATCATCAGGGCTTGGACGACAGAATCTCACGAACTTTGGCGCATTTTATTTAGAGGTTACTACACAGTTGTAAGACACAAGGCATAACAGGTTAACCAGGAAAAAAAATACACATTAATAATGTTAATAACTAATTTTCTAATTAGTAACTGGAAAATTAGTAATTAACATTATTAGTGTGTAATTTTTATTTTTTTGAATAACCGGTTATGCCTTGTATTTTATAAGAGTGGTGTAACCTCTTAATAAAAAGCCGCCAAGTTCTCTGTTCTCTAATCCATGATATTCTGTTCTCTAAGCCCTCATGATGCTATACAATTATAACAAATTTTAGCCCAAGTGAAGTGTTTGTTGTTTAGACTAACCCTCAATAACCTCTGCTGTTTGCTATATACAGGGTAGTCTAAAATAATTTGAAAAATTTGTAGGCTTTATAAAAGCCAAACATAATAAATCATTTGAAAAAAAAAACTGTTATTTCTGAATGTACGTATAATACCATTTTATTTTATTTATACCAAAATGTATTTATATATTTGATAAGCTTTTTTTATTTATTCTCAGTATATTTTTATAAACTCGAACGGCGAGCATCGCGCATTTATTGTAGAAATATTTTTCAAAAACAACTGATCGATAACAGCAAGACAAAGAGCATTCCGTTTGCACTTTAAGCTCAAAAGACATGATCCTCCACGCACTCGTAACACAATTTCATTATGGGTTGCAAACTTTAGGATAAGTGGATCAACATTAGAAAGAAAATCACCAGGCCGCCCAAGGTCCACCAGAACTCCATTGGCCTGCAAGATCTCCTGATTTGAACACGTGTTATTTCTTCTTGTGGGGATACTTCAAATCAAAAGTATTTAGTCATCGACCTCGATCTTATTAAAACTTGCAATTCGTTTAAAAATAGCAGCCATTCCACAAGAAATGATTCATAGAGTTATTGATAATTTTCATGAACGTCTCCAACAACCACCATCATCTCCAACAATGATGGGAAGCATTTAGTTGATTTGATTTTTAAAACTTAATGAAATAAAATGGCACTATTTGTACATTCAGAAAATATTTTTTTTTTAAATGATTTCTTATGTTTGGCTTTTATTAAGCCTACAAATGTGTTAGATCATTTTGTACCACCCTGTATATACATACTTCATTAAACGCAGTCTTCTGACTGAGAGATTCACTGGTCCAAACTTTATAATCTCTCAGTCAGAAGATCGTGAAGACTGAGACTACGGTTCACTTTAATGAAACATGCCTTAAAAAAAGATCTGCTACCTTATTTACATAAAAATGCATATATGTATATATTTACATAAACATTTACTTAGGAAATATTGAATTCTTTTTAAACACAATACACATTGATGATTTACCGTTACCATGATTTACGTTTTGCATCAACATCAATTTGAGATTACATAATGCTATTAATAATTATATATATTGCATAAAACAAATGGAATGGATAATGGCTTGATTGGTTCAAGTTTCTGTAGATTATTTATTACACGCTTTCAAGCCGTAGAGCTAAGCATTGCTATATATTATTTAATGAGAAAATCGTTAAAGAACTCTATTTAGTTCAAGATAGCATCAGCAGTACACACTGGAATTTAAGCTCATTTAGTAGAATTTTTTTTATTTGAAAAATAAAATTATAGAAGGAATATAAGCAACTATGAAAAAGTGACGGTGGCGTTTAATTTTATAATAGTTCATGGGTAGTGAAGCGCTCTTTAGTCCTCTGATAAGAAACTACATGTAAGTCTTAATTTTTTTATATCATTAGAACAAAACCTATAACTTCTCGTATGTTTTCTTACCGACTGGCCGATCTTGGAAATGTCCTCTATCAAGAGCCTTTTGAATATTCAGTACTTATTCAATCAGTAACAGTGTAGTGTTTACTCACCCTATGCGATTTAAAAATTACGTCTCCACAAGTAATTTAAAAATCTTTATTACTTATAAATTACTTCATCTTTCAGTATTTTGTCATGTTTTATTGGAGTTCAGGATTAACTGTCATTTTTCATACTATTCCCTTTTTTAAAAACCTCAATAGTTCAATTCAACATTCATATATTGTATTCAATTTCAAATAATTTGCTCTGATGTCCTTAAAGCTCACAGATATGTATATTGTTTTAGATGTAAACCTGAAGAAGAATACTAAGTGTTCGGGAACGCGTTGTTAGTTTTCAAAGCTTTTTTTATATGGAGACGTAATTTTTGAAAACCCTCTTTTGAATATTTAAATATGCGAGGTTGTGATTTCACCAGTCAGTTTTACCAAGTCGTTTTTAAGCTGTAATTTTTTATTTTATTCAACTTCCTACCTTTGTTGTTTAGTATTTATTTATTAAGAGGATTGAATAGTTTTTCGTTTGTGTGATCTGTTGCATACAAAGAGCAAAAAAGGAAAGACATTAAA
>JAPFBL010000483.1:0-62500 GCA_026182355.1 Hermatobates lingyangjiaoensis | reverse complement strand
TCCTACTTCTGGTATAAAATAGGAATAACTGTCACATATTCCTATTCACATATTTTATTATGTAAACCTATTCAGATATATGTGAACCGGTTTCACATATTCCTATATGTGACGCATTTCCTATAGAAGAGCTCCTAATCTCGCAAATAGTTTCTCCCACCAGTCTGGCAAACATTCAGAATCCCCAGAGCTGCATTATCCTACAACCAATTGTAAAACTTACAATCACGAACATACACTTACAAAAAATTAGAGTAGTTCTTTGAACTACTGTATACTGTATTCACATATACAGTATACGTAATCTCTAAGTAATTCACAGAATTGTAAACTTTTTCATGTTTACTTAAATTCTTGAGCAAATCAGACATTGATCCAAAATGGGTAAAAAAATTTATCAAAAGTAAACTAAAAATCACACATAAATTGATTATACAGTTATTATCTCAATTTTTTTTGGTTTAACCATCATCAGAAGGAATAGATGAGGGAAGACACAGTGCTTTGCATAAAAGTATAATGCATTACTTTTGCCAAATCAAACAGATTTGGTATAGATTTGTATACCAAATTCCGCAGAACACCGGTTGAAAACTCTGTACATGTACTAAAGTATACTTGTCTTTTTTTTATTGTTCAAACTGATTCTCTTCTCGTTTACCGGCTTTTTGTTTGATCGGTGATTCTAAAGATTCTACATTGGGAGTCCTACATTTTGCCTAACTCAAGTGCATTTCGAGTAGGGATCTTTAACTATTCGCCTGATATCGTACAGGTCGGGACCGAGGGCTTAACGTCCTCTCCAAGGGACGAATTACTCAGATTTATTCATCTCCCACGTGAATAAATCGATGACCTGGTGGAGATAGAATCCCGGACTACCAGCTCAGAGGCGAGTGATACCACACAATCAAGATTGATTCCATAGTGAGAGTCCTAAATTTTGCCTAACTCAAGTGTATCTTTAACGAGCACCTGACATCGTACAGGCTTGGGACTGACTGCTTAACGTCTTGTCCGAGTGACGACGTGCTCAGATTTATTCACCTCCTGCGTGAATAAATCGAGATCCAGGTAGAAATCGAACTCCAGACTACCAGCCCAGAGGCGAGTATGTTAACCTGAGCTAACTGGCCCCCCAGTTTTCTTTACATCATGTCTTAGTCATATGAAAGTCCATCGTAACCTGTCATGATGCGACATTAGCAAGTGTGGAGCTTAGAAAAAAGTGTCGACCCATCACTGCAGGTTTATACGTTGTAATTATCTTTGGGGACTCACTCTTGGTCGTATTGTAATTTTCTATTTCTTGGGATCTTAAGACTCAGAGAACTTGAGTGCTATTTTTCTAGATGATGTCATAAAAGTGATACGCACCTACTGGGAGTGACAGTAAGAGTGGCAGAGCTCTAGATCACTACTTGCTTCACCCGTGGTAAAACATATCTTCTTCATCTGCACGAAATCCCGAGCATGAGAGCGGGCTAACCACATCTAGGGAACCTTGGGTTTGGAACCGCAGTCACTGCGAGGCCACCAGCGTATGACTGAGTCATGCACGAATGCATGGGGCCATATTGGCCTTTGCATTATCTAGGGACACTATATTGTACCAGCTCTGACCCGCTTGTTCAGGAGCACAAGGACTTAGCGGATAGTCAGTTGAAAACAGTGGGGTCCAGATAACACATGCCAATGAAATTGACATGTGACAAATGTTTTGTGATTCTACAATCACAAAAATTCACTAACGAAATCACCGTAAACCGAATGAATAACTCTTTATTCAAAATAATTAAAACAATGTTGGATACCATTAAACAACTTCCAATGGCTTTTAGCATCACACTATACAAAGTGTGCTATCTACGTTTTGGTGTGCCTTTCTAAGATTGTTTGCTTTATGCTTTTAAGTCAGTTTGCCCTATCTCTTTATTTTATGTAATATCGGCCTCTGTTTACTGTCAATGTGAAAGAAGTGTTAAATGAAAACTAAAATGTTAGCATTGGGAGTCGGATTTGAAACTGAAAAACGAACAAATTCCCAAGTAATGGTTCCCATTTTTGTCATGAGATTTCTAAATGAAAGAATAAAATAAAATGTAAAGTCTAAATTCTAGCAAGAAATTAAAAAATAAGGCTAGATCATTACATCAACTAGCCTTCATCTTTATAGTTCCACAAGCATTTTTTGTATGAGCCACGATTTTTATACTTTTACCAAGGAACATTACATAATCAAAAAAAACGTACTATCAATTCAAAATTTCTTACTTAGCTTAAACGGGATATATACATATACATATATATATATATACATGAATGATCAAACCACAATAAGAAATGGGAAAGCAAGACTAAGATCTTAGACTTGCTTTCCCATTTTCTTATTGTGGTTTGATCATTGATTGTTATTTCACGTGTTTATGTGAAATCTTTATATATATATATATATATATATAACAAGATTTCACAATAAAAATCTGAAATAACAATGAAAGTCCAAACCACAATTAGAAATGAGAAAAAAAACTAAGATCATTCAACCGTAACAAGTGGTCTCCGTCAGAGTCAAATCACAACTTATGGTATTTGACTCTGAGTAAGACTACTTGGTGAAAGATCTTAGTTTTTTTTCTCATTTCTTATTGTGGATTGGACTTCATGTCTTAGTCATATGCAAGTCCATCGTAAACTGTCGTGATAAGCATTAGCAAGCGTGGAGCTTAGAAAAAACTGTCAGTGACTTTTTGAATTTCCCGCGCAGTTCGTGAAAAAAAATTCAGTTACGGGTAAAAGTTTCAGTGAAAAAAATCAATCACTGAAACTAAGGAAAGACTTGATAAATACTACAGGGACCATCAATTTCAATGGTTAAGAAGTGGTTTACAGAGTTCCGTTGTGGTCGTACCAGCACTAGTAACGCCGAACGTTCAGGTCAACCAAAAGAAGTGACCACACCGGAAATCGTCGATAAAATCCATGAAATGATATTGGATGATCAGAGAATGAAAGAGCAAGAGTTGGCTCATACTGTAGGCATCTAAACATCATATTTTACACGAATATTTGAACTTGAAAAAACTCTCCGCGAGATGGGTCACACTGGACCATAAGCGCAATCGTATGACCACTTCAAAAGAGTGTTTAGCGATGTTCAGCTGTAATCCGGACGAATTTTTGCGCCGTTTGTTACTGTGGACGAAACATGGATCCATCACAACACGCCAGAGACCAAGTAACAATCGAAACAGTGGGTTGCTGTGGGTGAACGTGGACCAAAGAAACAGAGTCTGTCAGCCAACAAGGTCATGGACATAGTTTTTTGGGATGTACGTGGTGTCATTCACATGATTACCTGGTGAAAGGTAAAATGATCACCGGCGAATATTATACAAAGATTTTGAACAGATTCGACATTTATTTGAAGCAAAAACGGCCGCATTTGGCAAAGAAGAAAGTGTTGTTCCATCAAGACAATGCACGTGTGCACACTTGTCTAGTCACGATGGTCAAAATCTAGAATCGGTATACGAACTGCTACCCCATCCAGCATATTCTCCTGATTTAGCCCCCTGCGACTATTTTCTGTTTCCAAACCTAAAGAAATGGCTGGGCGGTAAGAGATTTCAGTCAAATGAACAAGTAATAACCGAAACAAACGCGAATTTTGAGAGCGTTGAGAAAACGTATTATTTGGAGGGAATAAAAAAATTAGAAAAACGCTGGTTTAAATGTATCGAGCTAAAAGGTGACTATGTAAAAAAATAAAATGTTTCTTTGCCGAAAAAAATTTTGTTTTATTCAAAAAGTCACAGACTTATCAAACCGCCCTCTTACTTTGAAATCGGAAAGTCAATCCAAACTGGACACAAACAAGTATATATATAAGTTCAAAAACGAAGAATAGTAACACACAGAAAAAGAGACACACTTACTAACTCCAGTTTCCGCACGTCTTCAAGAAAAAAGAGAGTGGGACACCAAGCATGCCGGAAATGCAATGGTTTTCTGCAAAAAAAAAAGTTTTCTCTGTATGATACTTTAATAAACTTTAGTACGGTGTACAATTACGTCAATAATAATAAATCGAACTATTCAATAAGCTTTTAATTTTAAACTTGAGGCTTTTAAGTCCTTTGGAGATAGGCTTTCAGTTTGAAATTCAGCAATCTGTCATCTAATAATACTGTTTCTTTTTATGTACGAGTTAGGTTATCTTTTAATGTCATAAATACGACATTTGGGTAATACGAGTAACCAAGAATTAGGGAAATCGCACCCACGGCTCATATAATGAAGCAAGTTACGTTATGTTACAATAGCAATATGTTTTCCCTCAGCAACCATATAATTATTTTTATTTATCCAAGATAATATAATCGTAAATTTTCAGAGATAAAATCACTAAAGAAAAACATAGGTATTTCTACGATATTTTAAGATCAGTCGCTTGGATGGTCAGCAAATGATAAAGGTGTCTTATTACTCAGTCCGGTCAGTCTTGCCACCTTATAGACATAGAAAAGGCTAAGGATAATAATAAAAATTAAGAAAAAAAAAAGCAAAATACAAAAAAAAATGTTTCTTTATTAGCAAATTACTAAGCGGATCTCTGATTCTACTTCTAAGATATTTCTGAAAGCTTTAAAATAAGTGCAAATGAATAAAACTGTATAAAGAGTTTGTTCTTGATAGTGAAATATTGATTAAAGCTATGAATAGTAATGAATTGCTTTTGAATATTAATTTTAAGGGTCAAAAAGGAAAATAAAAGAAAAAATAAAAGAGGAAAGGTGATGGTGAGTTTGACTGATGAAGATTTGGGTGACTGTTATAAAATGGTGTGCGAGTGAGGTATGATCGGCGGTCCTTGTCTTGCGGAACGATTAGAGGGTGGTCTTTTTGGAAGAAGCGAAGACCAGTGAAGGGTATGACGTCACGATGAAGAAGGTGCTCAGGGGGTGTTCAGCAGTCAAGGCTATCTCTCCCAAGCAGTCTAACTTTATTTTCGCTCCTCCTATTGAAGGCCGCGTCATTTCAAAAATTAGATTCTCTATTTTTTTTTTTTAATAATTTAGAATTTAATTTGGGAAACATTTAATAAATCAATATGTTAACAACTAATTAACTTGTCTTAAAACATTTTTTAAAAACATCTGTAGAAGAAAAAAATTTAATGTCAAATATTTCAAAATTCTTAAAGCAAAGTTATATCCTTTTGTAAGGACATTTTAAAATTAAATTCTCATTTGTTCCAGGCAGTTATCGTATATAGAAATATTCAATTAAAATAGGCATTAAGCGCTGTAAAACAATCAGCAAAATAAAAACTGTTTGTAATTTTGAAGCTAATTACAAGTTCAACTGACCATAGTATGTAACTTAATATTACTTCTCCCTTCTGCGCACTTTTCACTTTAGTGATTTCTGCATATAGATTTATTATATTTTAAATTAACTATTAACTAATCTACCATTTTTCAAAAATATTTCTACGACTTATCTTCAATTCTGTAGCGTTTTTTTTTAATTTTCTGTTTTCAAAAATACTGTTTCTTTTTTAGTTTCGAATATAAAATCATGAATCTTCAAGATTGCTCTTTTCTATGTTTTTATTTGTAAAAAAATATATTTGTAGTTACTGGCAGACGGATTTGTTTGGTTTGGTTCAAATATAATTGATTGTGAACCAAACCAAGCAAAACGTTTAACAAAAGAGATGGTTCATATTTCAAAATCAGAGAACTCATACAATAAAAAAACAGACATTGCCAATCTTAGTAAACTTTACTGCAATATTATAAACGCTTAGCTTTTCTGGACAACCTGTTATAACCTTTCGTATAACCTGTCTTATCAGTTTTGTAATATTTACTACTGTTTTCGTTGTGTCTATCTGTCGGACGTATATCTTGTTATTTGTACAGCCCTGATGATGCTATAAAAATATAGCGAAACGTTGGCGTAAGTGAAGTGTTTGTTTGTGTAGACCAACCCTCAATAACCTCTGCTGTTCGCTATATATATATTGAATCTTATAAATATAATGATACTTCCGAGAACAGTGGTTTTAATTAGAGCTTCATATCACAAACTAATGTGCTAATCAATTTCATCTTCAATACTGGAACAGATTTATACCTTACACTCATAAATGTACTACCATTTAACACAAAATTCACTACATTTTCCACAACGCCGAAAATACAAAGCATTTTGTCTATATGTACATAGACACTAGCCTTCAGTGTTAATCATTTAAGTTGATTAAATTATTCAGTCAAACGATTAAATAATTCAAATACTTAATTTGAACTTGAAGAACTGACCGAGTCCCGATAAACTTTAGTTTTGTTTCTATTCTACGGTCGATACTTTTATCAATATATATATGTTCTATTAAAACCTATGCCTATTTCAATTTTGACGCATTTTCGAATTAATTTTTCAAATTTCCTTACCTCTGATTTCCATAAGTTTGGGACAAGATAAGTCCTTATATTATTATAAGTCCTTCCTTACCTTATGGAAGCCAGAGGTAAGGAAATTTGAAAAATTAATTCGAAAATGCGTCAAAATTGAAATAGGCATAGGTTTTAATAGAACATGTATCAATGAAGGCGTGCTCCCAAAATATACGAATATATATATATATATATATATATATAAAAGAAGATTTTTTTTTGGGTTGAGGTGTAATGATTTGAAACTAGTCCTTTTACTGACGTTTTGACATATATTTATGTCATCTTCAGGGCTTGAAAATCTGTGTCTGTTGCAGCATACCTTCTTTTACTAAATTAAGTTATTAATACTGAAGGCTAGTGTCTATTTATAGACAAAATAGTTTGTCTATCAAACAAAATGCTTTGTATTTTCGGCGTTGTGGAAAATGTAGTGAATTTTGTGTTGAATGGAGTACATTTATGAGTGTAAGGTATAGATCTGTTCCAGTATTTAAGATGAAATTGCTTAGCATATTAGTTTGTGATATGCAGCTCTAATTAAAACCACTGCTCTCGGAAGTATTATCATTATCGGAATTATCATTATAATTGTAAGATTCAATGTAGGAATGTCCCAGTATTAATAACTTCTTATAACGTACTTTATAACTTCATATCTATAAAAAATATTATAAAGTCTCTAAGTGTTATCTCAAAACTAAGAGTTATTCCTACAAACCTTCAACACGATCCCCAGAAAGAAATCAACTCGAATTGAAAATGCACAACATTCCTGTACAGTGTCGATCGTGACTCTCAGTTTCTCATTACAGCATCTAATGATGTAATTTTCTTTCTAATGTGCTTTCAACATTCGTTTTATTCCACATGTTTTTTTCAAAGATAAGCAAAAAAAGAGGTAATCGAACACGTTTTGCTTGAAAACCAGTTTACTCTGTTAAATGAATAAACTAACATATAAATCACTGTAGGGTATAAGTATAGGGTAGTGACTATATATAGAGACTATTTTCATTAACTTTTTTACTCTACAATGAGTAAAAACCACATAATAACTGATTCCAATACCTTACAATTAGAATTAACATATAACTGTGTTTTTTGCATTATATGACACTAATTCTAACGTAGTGCAATCAGTCATTATGAGGTATTTACTCATTGTAGGAAAAAAATCTAATGAAATGGTCTCCACATATACAAATGTAATGGTATACCAACGCGTTCCGAATACGTAGTGTTCTTCCTCAGGCATTAACTACAGGTGAGTGTCTGTGGTATAACTCAATCATTCAGGTGTACCACAGACACTCACCCGTAGTGAATGCCTGAGGAAGAACACTACGTGTTCGAAACGCGTTGTTTAACAATTAAATTTGTATATATGTAGACCATTTCATTAACTTTTTACTCTTATGTGACACCGTTTAGATTATGACTGTTTACTAAATTAAATTTAGATATAACTATAATCTAGTAGAATAATATCATATACAATACAGAAATTATTTTTTTCTAAATGCTGTAATAATATTAATTATAAATCACATAAATTATCCATTCATCCATGTCGGCGGTGGAATTCAAATAAAATAAGCAGTTGTTGTAGGTTTATTTGTGTTTCTATCTTTATATTATTCAATTTTTCAGAACACTGACTTCCTTTCACAATATTTTGTCTAATTAACTTGCCTTTTCTATCTCTTTCATTATATATATATATATATATATATATATATATATATTATTCACTTGCTCTCTGACGAATAAGATGGAAGGCCTCAGAGCTATAATCTTCCATCATTTGTGGTGAGTTACCTGAATACTGGCTAGGTGAGCCACTTATACTCTCGATGATGACGAAAGTCGAAATAAAAAAGTGAACTTTGTCCTCTTTTTCATTTCAATCTATGTTTTCATGGTTTATATTATAAATATATATATATTATATATATATATATATATATATAATGATTTCACATAAACACGGAAATAACAATCAATGATCAAACCACAATAAGAAAATGGGAAAACAAGACTAAGATCTTTCAACCGTAACAAGCGGTCTTCGTCAGCGATCTTACTCTTGTTTTCCCATTTTCTTATTGTGGTTTGATCATATATATATGTATATACAAAACTAAAGTTTATCGGGACTCGGAGACTTTAGTTTTGTTTCTATTCCACGGTCTATACTTTTATGGATATTTTTATACATATATAGAGAAAGAGAGAGAGTGAGTGCAGGGGAGTGGTCGGTTAATTCAGCTTTCTGTCGGGTCGGCAGGGACTAAAGAAGGGTCCCTTCATCCGTTACCTGACTAAGAAGACTTGCTCTGTTCACAAATAGCTTCAAGATTCTATTACTCAAACCAAACATATTCATAAATCTAAGCTGACCCAAGAAATGCTGGTTTAGAATACAAATATTATTTATAAGGGAAAATAGAATTTTAATTCAAAATAATAGACGAATTCATTATACAGCAGAAAAAGTCAAAAATAAATATATATAAATTGGAAACACGAACAGAATAGGCAGTGCCTTACAGTTCATGGTGGAGGATACGAAAAAAGGACAAAAAGGACTTTCGAAAAAATGTTAACTTTCACACGAGGTTTGGTGCATTATTCCAGTGTATATGTTATATTTGTACATATATATATAAAGAAAATCAATCCTTGGTTAAAAGCTCGAAAATAATAAGTTTTGATAAAAAAAATAATTTTGTATTTGATTTAAATCAAAAATCTGAAGCAGCTTACACTCAACTTTTCTATAAGAATAAATAATAACAAACTCGAGGATAATTAATTGAGCTTTGATTTTATTTTAATTTATCTATCGTATAGAACCCTATCGTATAATCAAAATATGATATGGTGTCGTATAATATCAAGGTCTGTGATGAAGTATAATCAAACCTACTCATGATCAGTTTTTATGATTAAATTTCTTTGATGTGGCTCTAACTTGGATACTCAGTTATAACAAACTAGAAATCATTGATCCATAGCAGTCTGCCATGTTACCACTATTAATTTGACGCCTGATTCTCATCATACTTGAGAGACCGTGCCCGTATCCTCCCTATTGTGCTTTCCTTTGTAGTTTTCAAAATTAACATTAGATTTTAAGCTTCTTATCGTACCACATAATTCCTCTTGAAGAAATATATCCCACTTCTATTATTTCGGCATGTTTTTCAAAACTCTTCATTTTTTTAAAGGCTATTCCCTAACATTAATATGGAATATATTCAAAAAACATTTACGCCTCTTCTAGAGTGAGTCCTCATTCTTCATATGATGAAGAATACATAATTATACATACAAGAAGAATACAAGGTACATAATTGTACCTTGCAAAAGTTTTAGTTAAGAGAGAAGTATCCAGTTAGACATTCCACATATAAACTTAAAGTTCATTGCTTGTAAAGAAACAAACCTACTTCTATATTTTGACCTCGTCGTCATCAGAAGAAAAAGAAAATGATGAGTTCTACTAGGTTGCAACTAGCAATCTATAATCCCTAATTAACCATGGTTTTAACTCTTTTTTATTTAAAAGTCTATTAGACCGTTTCAATAAATTGTTATATACGAGCATCTATAAAAAGATTTTACATAAAAACGTGAAATAACAATGAATGATCAAACTACAATAAGAAATGGGAAAACAATACTAAGATCTTTCAACCGTAACAAGCGGTCTTCGTCAAAGTCAAAAACCCAACTGACTCAAAAACCTAACTCAGTTGGGTTTTTGACTCTGACGAAGACTGCTTATTACGGTTGAAAGATCTTAGTCTTGTTTTCCCATTTCTTATCAACGAGTATATATATATAAAGTTCAATGTATATAAACAAACTTGGAGGAATTAAAAACACTCACTTTCAGTATCTAATTTTTGGCTTGAACTGTCAGCAGGAGAGATAAGGGAGAGAAACCAAGCGCACTGGTACAGAGAGGGTTGGAGACCAACAATGTTGCCGCACACGCGCCAGGTCACAGAGAATAAGGTAGAAAAGAATCAATTTCAAATTGATAGTATCAAGTATAGATAGGGGATATGAAAACTTGTTCAATATTTGTTTTATCTTATCTCTCCTGATGATGATATTTATATTGAACTTTATTTCCATTTAAGAACATATAATTTTAAATCATTCCTTCGAATATTTGTTAGTTTGTTGACAAATTTTAAGTTCAGGTGGAATAATCTTTTTAGAGACCTTATAGCTGCTTCTTTATTCATATATTTAATAATTGAATCCTTGTTCAACTGATAAATATCATTAATTTTTGCCCTCATCAGTATATCAGCTATGAACTTTTTTCTTGAAAGATGGAAGTTTATCTCCTCCATTGTAAAATATTCTATGAGGTGAAATGTATCTAGCAACATATATTTCAAATTTTTTATTATACCGATAAATTAAATTTTGAACATTTTATCTCGAATTGAAACATTAATATATAAACACTCTTAAAAGATTGCAAATTATATGTTTTTTTTACTAATGATGTCTAGTAGGGTATGCTAAATATATTTTCAATACCATAGGTAGAACAAGGAAATCATTGTGCCTGTTATTAATACACACTTTTTTCTTCAAAATCCAGTTAGCCTAATTAGGGTAACATTTTTTTTAACAACCGTCGTGTATGATATCATTTGTTTTATGACTTTAGTAATAGCAATTTAAATATACATAAAAAAAACGAATATTTAGGTTAAAACCTTATGTTCTACAGAAGAATCTTTAAAGTAAAACAATGATTTGTATAATAACATTTCATTACAAAGTATCGTACAGATAACTTAGCCATTTTATTTTTAAATGGCTTTTCTCGTTGAATCTTTCATCTAAAGATACTCTGAAATTTGTTCATATCTAGAGCTATAAATTAGTCTTATTGATAAAGTGGTCTTCGAGTACTATTTTACTTCTTCCTGATAACCAAAAGAAGGACTCTTTTATGTAGATTTATATCCAAACCTTTCACCTTTTTTCTATCGTTCATTAATTTGGAGACTAGGCTATATCAGATCGAAGGTATTACCTTCATACAGTCCCCTTCTTATAAAAAATAAGGTCATCTGCAACCTTGATTATTTAAAATATCCACTAGATTATTAACAACAATTAATCACCACAATAGAAGGGATAGCACACATACCAAAGGTCGACCTTCAGTGGTCACAATTTTAGATATAGTAACTCCTATAAATACTTATTATTCTTGAGTTGGATTATTCTAATTCATTCCATAATTCTTGGATTAAACATTTATATTTTATGATAAAACAAATCTGTCTTACCACATTAATAGCTGTTCTAGTCGTCCAACCGGTTTTATACCCAGTGCTTCAAGTAGAATTTCAAGTAAGTAGTTCTCTTAGAGATGCACTACGTGCGTTTAATACAGAAGAATAAACCAACTATTTACAAGATAAGACGTATTTATCTAATAATTAGAATTTAAATAACCTCTATGGTACTAAAGTTATGCATTAATCTATAAATTGAGTATGATTTTTCTCAATCTTAAGGCATGTTATTAAAAGCTGATTCAATATCCACGAAGACGTCAAGAGTGATTCCTTTAAAACATAGGCCATATTTGTTTATATTTGTTAATCGACGTTTTAGGAACTGACTCTGTTAACTCTTCCTTTATAGATATGTTGTCCGTTAAAAAGATGCTTATTTAAACAAATCGTTTTTTACTTTATTTTTAATTCGATTTATTTTTAATCGTTTCTTTATCTTAAAGATAGAATTTAATAATGGATATTTTTTAGGATATGTTTACGCTTCAATATTTAATCACAAGATATATTTATAGTAAGGCAATCACTACTGTAAAATTTATTTTTTTTTGAATCACCGAAGAAATGACTTTATTATAAATAGCTGTTTTGTCGCAAGACTGAAAAAGGCTTTTTTAATGCTACAATATAACCAAAAGCAATTGGGTTCTTAATCACACCAAAAAAAAGACCCCAACATCCATTACTCTGGCCCTCGATTAATTCACATGGGAGGTGAATAAATCTGAGCACATCGTTCCTCAGAGAGGATGTAAAGCCATCGGTCCCAAACCTGTATGGTAACAGGAATTCTTTATAGATTCCTATTCTAAATCAACTTGAGTTAGGCAAAATTTATGGCTTCTAATGTAGAATCAATGCAGATGCAATATTCCCTCGAGGAATCAGCACCGGAGGGCTGACTTTGTCAGTCCCTCAGCCCTTTACAAAAAAATAAAAAAATGAAAAAACTACAACATATAGATTGATTACAATACTATTGTCTGATAACCATTCATATCAGGCTGAATAATATATAATACATGGATGATTTCAATTTGTTTTTATATTTTTATCAATTAAATTCTCTTATACATCATACATTAACTCATTAAAATAATTTTAAATTTCTCTAATTAGCATATAAATGGTAATCCTTTTTTACCATATTTTAATAAAAGGATTTTAAGTCAGTGTAAAAATCCAACATCTACAAAAACTTATCGATTTTTCAAAATCATTTTTTTGGTTAGCTATACTGTCATATGACGAGGTGGGAATTTCTCGAAACTATTTTTAGAGCTTACTAATTTTAGATTATTTTTTTGTAAAAAAAATTCATTGTTTTATACTTAGCTGCTTAGAGAAACTAATAAATTTTTATTTGTATTTTTATTCTAGTTAAAGTTTCTCTCGGTTTCAAAACAATCTCAAAATTTTTAAGGTTCTATAGTTAGTAGTTTAAGAGGAAAAAAAAGTTTAAAATTAATGTTTAAATGCCCAAAAAAAAGTAATTTTTCTAGGATGCAATATTTCTCATAAACAATAGGTGTTTCTAAGGATTATTTTTGTGTAAAATGAGCAAAAATATGAATATGATCTATGAAATGTGAGGCCCGTAAATCTGTGTAGCCATAAATATTTGGATACACTCACATCCACGCCCTAACTCACTCACCTACAAATAGACTCATACAGAGAGAGAGAGAAACATAGATATCATACAAAAATATCTAAAATGAATTTTGGTGACCTCAAAACATGTAATTCTATGAAAACCCTGGAATAGAAATTGTTCCTCTTCTCTATAATTTCCTTATAGTAGAGTAAAAATATATAGTTCATCTCAGCGCTTTGTTGTTGAAACTGAAACTGATTTGTCTGCTACTAACTTGAGGAAAATATTGAAGTAAGATCAAAATTAATTCTCCAGTATTGTTCGTATCCTATAATATTTTGAGCAGCTCATTTGTTGATGTTTGGGTGTACGTAAAAATAAGATAAATCTATCCAAAATCTATTTGACCCACAGTAACTTTTCTACTTCATAAAATTATTCGATAAAAATATTAGCTTTCATAAAATATCTAATATTATTTTTATATGTTTAACGATATTTTGTTCTTATATTACTTTCGAATTAACTATTCATAACAAAAGTTTAGTTTATATAGATTAAATTATTTTGTGCATCTAATACTTTTTTCAAGGTACTAGTAATATTTCATTATCATATTCTCATCACCAAATCATACAGTTAAATCAATCTGGAAGCTTATACCATAGTATGACAAACTATAGACTTCACTCCAGTATATCCAGTATGTCCAGTATAGACCACAGACCTATCACATTAGATTACAGACTTTGTTTTTGACGACAGTTTGTTTTATAAACAATCTACCAATCGATGAATTATAACTGACATATATGCAGTTCAAATATCAATAACAATGTATAAGAAGACCTGTAATGAAATGGGAACAGGTTAACGAAAATAAACTCCCTCATGGTCGGGTTACTACCCGTGAAGAAAGCATAATATATATATATGTATATATATATATATATATATATATATATATATATATATATATATATATATATATATATATATAAAATCAAACGACAATAAGAAAAGGGAAAACAAGACTAAGACTTAAATACCGTAACTAAGACGAAAACCGTAACAAGCGGTCTTCGTCAGAGTCAAAAACCCAACTGAAACACTAGATGCAGAATCACACTTTTGATCATTGATTGTTATTTCACGTGTTTATGTGAAATCTTTATATATATATATATATATATATAATATATATATATATATAAATGTTTTGTTGATATTTGATCAGAATTAGTGTTTATGTCAAACTACTTGCCCAATGCTGCATATTAGAGTGTTATATCTAAAATAATGTTTGAAGATGTTTCGATTTCGCGCTGTCTTTCTCGTAATTGAATCTAACTTCAGATGACATTAGTCTGTGTTATATTGTGATGAGTGCAGAAGCAGGTTGGTTCACATTAGACTAAAGACTTTGTCATGACGACAGCTAGGCCCGATGGCAAAGGCACCCAGTGACACAGTGCAGGACAGAGCGGCGGATCTGTTCCCAGCTCTGATCCCACCAGTACGTTGACCTTCGCCTTTCTCACGCCAAACTCCTCACAATTAACCGCAACCACTGTTATCTCCCGCCATTCCCTTCACAATTAGAAGTCATCTTCAATTTTTATAACAGTTTTTCCATGAGAATACTTTAAAATTCACTTTACAAATTCAAAAGTATACAGAACAATCACCATTGATATGCATTTTTCTGACAGCAACGTTGTGTATAACTAATGAAGCCTAATAAAAATTTTTCACAGCAACATCAAAAAATCTTCTTTTTTATTTTTGTTTACTTTAGACTGGATTATTTAATCCTCAATCATTATGTCATGCTTTTGGTCTAATAAAAAATAAATTGTTATTATGTTTAAATATCCCTTCTGTAGTCGTAGTTCCTTCATAAATCCTCTAGATTAAAAATTCTAGATAATTCTAACACTGATTACAGATTCATTGAAACCAAAATACTAAAAACGTTTTTGTGATTTTTAAGTCATATCTTCCTTCCATCCACTCTATATAGTTATACACAGCACGGTTTCATAATCAATACGTATATATATATATAAAGATTTCACATAAACATGTATATATATATATATTCAGGTAACTCACCACAAATTAAAGATGACAGGTCATAACAATAAAAAACAAGCAGGTCATAACCTGCTTACAACTTGTATTCACTTGCTCTCTGACGACGTAAAAACGAAAGGCCTTAGAGCGACTATCTTCTTTAATTTGTGGTGAGTTACCTGAATATTTATATCACGTGTTATTGTGACAATTTTCTATATATATTATTTGTAGTAGCTCACTGTCGAAATATCTAGAAGGCCTCAGAGGTTATTTTTCTTCATTTTGATTCATTCCTACAGCATTTTGTCTCATATACATGAGACAAATATCTTACTAAGATATTATCTTAGTTGTTGCTGGTCTGAATACTGGGCGGTGACTGGCTGTTGGCTTGGCGAGTAGCTGGTGGTTGGTCACCTAGTAGCTGCAGTGTGCGTGAAACCCCTCTGTGTTGACGATTAATTAATGGGTTATGATTCACGATTTTCATGACTTCATATATGTGTAGTCTGGCTGGATCATTAATTTGCTTTAAAATGATGGTGTTTTGTACAAGGTCCTGGCGGGTGAGTTTTCTTCCATGTCCGTGGGAGGTGTGTCCGCCGATGGCTCCTGCTTGTAAGTGCATGGTCAGTCGTCGTGAGAGTGTGGTCGATGTCATACAGATATCTTTTGCATTGGCTAGGTATATATATATATATATATATATATATATATATATATATATATATATGTATGTATGTATACCGATATATATATTTTTGTATACATATATTTTATATATATATAAAAGACTAAGATCTTGCAACCGTAACAAGCGGTGGTCTTCGTCAGAGTCAAAAACCCAACTGAGTTAACTGGGTTTTTGACTCTGACGAAGACCGCTTGTTACGGTTGCAAGATCTTAGTCTTTTTTTCTCACGTGATTATTATTTTAGATATTCATGTGAGAAACTTGTACGTAAATGTATATTTATATAAACAATAATAAATTCTCGACCGAACATAAAATTCATGTTCAGAACTTGTATAACCTCAATTTTCTGCTTGTTTTAGTAATTATATTTTCAATTTAAAGTGCGTGGGTTAGAATACCTGGTACCTTTTTTCCTTTCAAAAAAAAAAAGCGCTCGTAAGACTACTAAAAATCATCATGGCTTTGGATATTGTTTTAAGATGTGAAACAGAAAATGCATTTAGTCTTTCAACCTTGGCAAAGACTGATATTTCAAAAGCTGAAAGTTCAGTGGAAAAAAAAAAGTGATGGACCATTATCACCAGAAGACCTTGTCCATGAACTTAGTCCGTCAGTCTCATTTAAAAGAAGTAACCTTAATGTGTCGTTGAGTGTTTAAAAAGACTAATTCCTCAAACGCATGACCTTCTCCACCAACACACTTGGCAAATTTAAACTTCACATTTAGTTTTAAAAAGGCATTTTTCAAAAAAAAAAATAATACTTATAAATCTGTTTTATACATATCAATTACTTTTATATATATATACTATTATCATATTATAAGCTTGAAAGTATAAAGAATTATAAGAGTTATTTTTTTTGTCTTATAATATTTACCATTTTATATACTATAATTATATAAATATTGAAATAGTATTTATTCAATCATGTCAAATTGAATAATATTTATTTTTATATATTTGTTTATGTAATGTTATACTGTTTGTTTTGAAAATTATTTTTGATAATTTACAAATTTTTGGTTTTTAATCTGTTGTATTGATCTGTAATCACATAACCTTTACATAAATCCGGCAACGCTTACATATTTCATTTCAATTACACTCAACCTTGAAATGATGATTGCATATGAATAGAAGTCTTTTCTTCAAATGATTTCTGCTGTTTAACAGTAAGTATCAAGTTCCATTTAACTGAAATTGGTCATTAGGAGAAAACCAATGGTTTTGAAGCCAGCAATGAAGCTAATTTGATGGAAAGGACTTCCATACTAAGCAATGAATTGCCGAAAAATTGGCTCATTTCAAGAAAACAACTACTCAGAAAACAAGTTTGATATTTGAGAAACTTGTTTTTGGTTCCTCTGAATAATTTCTTTTATTAGATTAATTTAACAAGATTCCTCAAAATGGTTCATTCAAGGCTCACGTGTGGGAGCTTTTTAAACATGGATGATCAAAAATTATATTTTCACACTTTTGAATATAATATAGTTACTTAATTGCTTATTTTAAGTAGACGATAATTGTTATCATTTTAATTTCCAACAACAATGATTTTGTTTATTTTATTTATTTACTATTCGCAGTCATGATGCTTTCTATGCATGTTATGACTATTATTATCTTAAATAACATAATATTAGTTAAATAGTTATATTAATTATAACAATAGCTAGTAATTAATATAAAAATTATTATTATTTGCAATAATTTATAGTAATATTAATTAGTACAAGTATTCTTTAAAAAAAATTTAAGTTTATAAAATACAATTTATAAATTAAATTTATTAAATTATGAAATTTAAGTAAAATATCGTGTGACCAGAAAAAAAGCTATATTTTGTCAGAAAAAAATAGCAGCTGATTCAGGTATTGCACGTTTGAAATTATGTGAGAGATTGCATGATTATATCGATTATTCCAGGAGAACCAATGAAGTAATGATAACCTTTATAATAAACATGCATATGCCAGAAATATATCGTGCGTATACGAGAAACATGTCGTGCCTATACTAAAATCATATCATGAATACACCAGAAACATATCGAGGATATGCCAGATACATATCATACATATGCCAGAAATATATCGTGCATATGCGAGAACTATATCGTGCCTATACCAGAAACATATCATTCATATGTCAGAAACATATCGTGTATAAGCCAGAAACATCTCGTACCTAAACCAGAAACATATTGTGCCTATGCCAGAAACATATTGTGTCTATGCTAGAAACATATCGTGGATATGCCAGAAACGTATTGTATCTATACCAGAAGCATATCGTACCTAAGCCAGAAACATATAATGCATATGAAAAATGTAATACAACTAAACTTTTAACATATATCATCTATCAGTTATTCTTGCAATTGATGAAATTGCTGAATACACTACAAATTACTTTAGCATTTTCATGTTTGTTTAGTGGATATAAAGACAAAGAAAAAAAACAAAAAACAAACAAAATAAAAAAAATGACTCTCTATACAAAAATGTTAATACTTGTTAAAATTCCATTTGAATGTGGTTTACCTTAGGAAAAAGTTTTCTCCAGTTGACTTTGTCAAAAGAACACTTATGCCCTTGCTTGCCACAGAATTTGTCCAGCTCCCTTCCTATTTCACTACAGGTATACCTCTTCCTCTAATATTACTTCTAGCAGCCATTCTGCAGTGGTTTTTACTTATCTGTTCAGCCTTGCAGCAGGGTTAACCCAATTCCTCTTCAATCACCTTCACTGCTTAACTGAAAAATACTCAACATTATGACGGCAGAATACTTGAACACTATAAAATGCTTAAAATTTGTGTTATTGACACTATACAAGTAACTAATTGAATTTTGAAATATATTTTAAAGTGTTTGAACATACTACAGATTTACATTTTAAGATAAAATCCTAATAAAATAATTTTCTTAAACTAAAAGATGTTTAAAGAATGCGTTTCCGTACATAGTGTTCTTCAGATTTAAATTATATGTGAACCTAAATTAAAATGTAAACTACTTTTTGGAAACCCGTTGTTTAACTCATTAAAAGTCTTTGAAAAAACTGTTTTATTAGATTTTTACCCTACAGTGAGTAAATACCACATAATAACTCATAATAATAATAATTTCACTTTTCAATTACTATTTTTGTTTAAAATCTTTATAGATTCAAAATATGTTTATTTCATTGATTTCCCAAAATGGATTATAATCAGTAAAACTTTATCAAATCTCAATGATATCGAAAATTAACCCAAAATTGGACTGTTACATAAATAACAAGTCATTGTCAGAAAATAAACAAATTTTAGGTGTTCATGATTTTTTTTTAAATTTATTAGATTTTCAATGAAATATATGTTCAACTATTCATACAAGTATATTTGTATATTTCAATTTTTATGGCAGGAGAAAACATTAATTTTATACTTTTACTGCTGTTTGAGATTTTGAGGGCTTAGATGTTGATGACATTGATTTATGAAATGTTTCCCATAAGAGTGACTTAAACTTCTAATCAATAGTATATTCTCAGATGTTTTTTAAAGTCGTCCTTTGAATGTTCTAATGGTAATTTTTTTCGTAGTACGAGGGTATCTTCAATTTTACACCGTTAGGGTTTTCAAAGGACCTTTATTTTCTGCTAGCCTAGATCATGAAAGGAATTCAATGTCCAAATTTTATATCTCTGACATAATTTTTTTTTTTTGTATCTATGTTTATTAGTCAGTCATTCAATCCTATATGGTCTATCTGTATGTATTAGTTTAGATAAAGTTTTATGTAAATATTTCTGTTACATGTTAATGCTATTAGGCACTGGCATTACGACTTGGACATTCCTAACAAGCCAGACAGAGTGTTACGAAATGAGATGAGCTCATTTATACGGAATACCCAATGATTGTGAGTACCGGAGTGTCCCCCTCGTTGGGAGAAACACATGAAAATATTCTCAATATTGGTAGGAGTTTCAGAGAAAACAAATAATGTCTATAACTATAGACAAATAAACTATAACTTAAAAAAAATAGTGTTAAAAGCATTAAAACACTTTGCTAATTAATACTTCGGTTCAAAATTATTTTTCTTATCTCTTAAGTATACATTTTTTGTCTTCTCCTTAAAATGATGAAGTCGAAATATGGTCAACTGGTTGTTTACTGGTAAACTATTGCAGTTTTGACTGTGGTCTGGTATATTGTTCTAAGGAACAGTTAAATTATTTGTAGAAAAATACTTTCTTTCTAAAGCATAAAGTTCTAAAATACACTTCGACATTTCTACTTTAGTAATTCAAAACTGTTAAATTCATCCAAGTTTAAAAAGCTCAAGAAAAATTCTTTCCACTAATTAAATACTATATTACTTATACTTATAAATTTATACTTATTAGAGTAATAGTATTACTCTAGTAAACATTAATAATATGAATTGTAATAATTATTAATATTACTACGAGTATAATTATTAGTAATTTGAAATGAATATAAAAAGAAAATATGAAAAATGGTAGGAACAATGCTCTCAGAATTATCTAAAATATACAGTTTTCAAACAACTAGAAGAATAGAGTCTTTGTATAGCACACATGGACACTTACTTTGTGATAATAAAGAACTGGAATGAAAGAAAAAATACATGAAATATCTCTCTTTTTATTTATAAGATGGAAAATTAAAAACTTAAATAATCATTTATTAATAAATAATCATTAGGTATTTAAACTATTTGAAGTTTATAATTCTTAGAATGCAGTGCCAGATGCTAGTGCAATAATTTGGAAAATGTCAAACAGAGATTCAAAAAGTTTAAATCTCTTAAAAGCCTCAAAATCAATTTTTTGATATATATATAAATATATTTCATTGAACAACTGACCATATTTCACTGATGTCTCTTTCACCGACAGTTGTTTAATGAAATATGCTTAAATGAAGGACTGCTTCTAAATTTTACAAATATATATATAAAAAGCTTTCACATAAACACGTGAAATAACAATCAATGATCAAACCACAATAAGAAATGGGAAAACAAGACTAAGATCTTTCAACCGTAACAAGCGGTCTTCGTCAGTTGGGTTTTTGACTCTGACAAATATATATATGTTATTAAAAATGTAACCATATTTTGCTTCAACTTGCTTTTTGATGAATTTCTGTCTTCCTGAATAACGATTTCCTTTCTCATTTGATAACGTCATCATCGACTTTATCGATAGCAACACCCACTTAATAGATCGAAAAAACTCTACATTATCAATAAAAGCCTAGACTATATTTTGATTTACATGTAAACATTCTATATTTGTTCCGAAGAAAACATTTAGAAATATAAAATACCTACTATTACTTTAATGTTAAAGGTTTTCACTTATCCTAAGGCTAGTTATATTACGTATCTATAGGAATAAACAGGCAACAGCCTGTGATTATTCCAATACCCATCAAGGCAGTGAAATAGAAAGAATCGATCCAACATTAGTTCATAATTTGACTAAAATAGACTTTGATTGAACTCTTTTTGATTCGTTTTAAGTGAAGCTGAAATTTTTGTACCTGTCAGACGTGATTTGAAACCAGTTAGGAGAAACAAGTATTCTTTAATGAGTCTGACAAGCCACAACTGTAATCAAACCGAGCAAGTTTTGAGACATTTCGTAATCATCATTTATCTTTATCTTTTATTTTTTGGTATTTTTAAAGTCATTTTAGTTATACTTTAAATTCATTACTTTAGTTTAGTATATTTTTATTAACAATCCAGATTCTACTATAATGAATATAATATTACTATTACTAGTGCACAGAAGTTGTTAGTTTAAGAATATACGTATTTATCATCATTTTCATTACTATAATGTGTAAATTCTGTTTATAGTTTAACGTGTATTAAATTATTTAACTTATAACATAACATAACATTGTTTATATAAATAAATATATAATATAATAACTTATAATGCGTATATATATATATATATATATATATATCAATGATCAAACCACAATAAGAAATGGGAAAACAAGACTAAGATCTTTCAACCATAACAAGTGGTCTTCGTCAGAGTCCCAACTGAGTTAGGTTTTTGACTCTGACGAAGACCGCTTGTTACGGTTGAAAGATTTTAGTTTTGTTTTCCCATTTCTTATTGTTGTTTGACCATTGATTGTTATTTCACGTGTTTAAGTAAAATCTTTATATATATAATATATATATATATATATATATATATTGAAAAAGACGAGCCAATCCCTGTTACGTATTACTTTGGGCACTTCTTATTGGTTGTGGGTGTTCCCTCGTTAAACACGTTTCTCCTTAGCACACTCCGTCTGCTCGGCCGCCTCAGCCTTCACTCCAGGAGAGGGCTCGCAGTCCCTACTTAATTTTCCAATAGAGTTGGATGAAGGTCTTGGCGTCCTGGCTTGGAAGTGTACCTCGTCGAACTCGGTGTTTACTATGGGCTTAGTGGTTTTCATTAGATACTGGTTGTTGGTGTTTTCTGTAGATTCTACAGAAAACACCAACAACCAGTATCTAATGAAAACCACTAAGCCCATAGTAAACACCGAGTTCGACGAGGTACACTTCCAAGCCAGGACGCCAAGACCTTCATCCAACTCTATTGGAAAATTAAGTAGGGACTGCGAGCCCTCTCCTGGAGTGAAGGCTGAGGCGGCCGAGCAGACGGAGTGTGCTAAGGAGAAACGTGTTTAACGAGGGAACACCCGCAACCAATAAGAAGTGCCCAAAGTAATACGTAACAGGGATTGGCTCGTCTTTTTCAATAACTAATCTGGCATTCAACATATATATATATATATATATATAGTTCAATATAAACAAAGAAACATAGAGAAATCAGAAGAACACACTTACAGTCTCTAATTTTCGGTTTGAACCGTCTTCAGGAGAGATAAGAGAGGGAAACCAAGCGCACTGGATCAGAGACGGTTGGAGACCGTGGAGGGTCTCCAACCGTCTCTGATCCAGTGCGCTTGGTTTCCCTCTCTTATCTCTCCTGAAGACGGTTCAAACCGAAAATTAGAGACTGTAAGTGTGTTCTTCTGATTTCTCTATGTTTCTTTGTTTATATTGAACTATATTTGTCCGTTTTGGATCGTATTTCCAACGAAAAAAAGTGTATATATATATATATATATAGAACATTATTATTTGAGTTTGAATATTGCACTGCGTCTTAAAAAACTATTGTACTTCCCCCCTTCTGTACTAAAGTTCCCCAATCAGATAGCTTCAACGCCTCCAAGTAGCTAAGTACTTTTGCTGGGTCTAGAGATAAAAGTTTTTCTATGGTTTTGTTCAGTGTCCCAAACCTTTGTGCAGCAAAGATGCCTGATAGTCAGCCAGCAGGTGAAACGGTAATAATATTAGTTATATATATATGTATAAATATATAAATAATAACTTATAACATAATATTACATATACCTATACTTTTTTTACTACATATATATTACTTGCGTATTATATATCAGTTATAATATATAATAATATAATGTAATTGCGTAATGTATTGTATATACTGATATACTATTTTATATCTGTCTAAGAACAAAACGTTTAAAAAATTGATATCACAGTATTCCGATTATTATTTTTTTAAAAAAAGTTCCTTTAGAAAAATATAAAAAAAAATTTATTGTCAAAAACTTGAATTGGAAACGTTTTCCTATGTCACTTTGTCTCTAAATACGGCAAACCTTAAGAAAGTGTAATATTGGAAAATTGCCGTTTGCTACTTTACTTTAATATTAATGTTACTTATGTAGTATATTGAATATGATACAACTTAAATAAGATAAAAGCAGTTTTTTTTGTGGCTTTTTAGGTGTTGATTGTCTAATTCCACGTTGAGTAGTTGTCAGGTGCTTGTAAGACAAATAACATTAGATTAGGAGGGAACAACATCTGTTGAAATGTTGAAAAAAAAAAAATATTCCACCTATAGAACAGAATTAAATTGTACAAATAAAGGTCCAGACAATATGATCACTTGAGGTTATTAATGAAGCAGAAATAAGATGGCTAAGCTAAAACGATCAAAGCTATGATTCCAAAGATGGTTCTTACAAATCGTTTTCAGCAGGCGTAGGATGCCACCCTGTCAATGGCTTTTCAACCTACGATACTGAATCCGAAAATGTTTTCTTTTTCTAATAACACAGTATTCTCTTAACATAATTCAAGGTAAATAATCAATCAAGCATAAATTATAGCTTCTAGCTGATCCTGTGTTTGTTTTATGAAACACCATAACCTCAAATGTAGTCTTTAAATAACTGATGCCGAAACTTTTTCAAAATAACTTTTTTCATTAAAAATAAACTTCATTTTCATCAAAAGCTTATATTCAATAAAAAATAGTATTAAAGAATTTCAGAAGTAGCTGATAAAAAAAAATTTACTTTGAGTACAGTTATTTAATAAAAAATTGCGAGATCAACAAGTCAATGCTTTGAGATAATATATTTACATGGCTTGGTTTTAAAAAGATGTAGTCATTATCTTTGAAGCTTTCAGGCAATAAAAAAACTAAAACTACAACTTTATTTAAAGGTCAGGTTAAGTTTTTTTCGATATGACATTCAATTTATATATAGTTTTTCGATTATAAAGAAATTCTTGCCCATACTACATTTTTGATTTTAAAAATAAATTATTTTTATTTATATTCAATACATATAAATAACATACGGTTAATTTGAAAACTCTTACATGTATTTTTATTTAAATATAGTACATATCATCACATTTTATAGGGATTCTCAGCTGTTATTCGGTTACCACAGGTGGGTTATATCTCTTTATCTGTATTGAACTTTATATATATATATATATATATATTTGATAAAAGTATTGGCCGTGGAATAGAAACAAAACTAATGTTCTTCAAAACTGAAGAACTGACAAAGTTCCGATGAACTTTAGTTTTGTTTGTATATATATATATATATATATATATATATATATATATTTATATATATGTTTCAAAGTAAGCTATAGTCACACAGTAAAGATACAAACACACATACAGTTTCTAATTTTCGGTTCATCAACAGGTGAGTAGAGACAAGGACACCAAGAGCACTTGCGGAGCGACGGTCGGAGAAAATTAAACACTGTAAGAAGTGTGGTTATATCTTTACTTTGTGAAGAATCTTTTGTTTGTTGTCCTTTGTGGATCGTTTTACTGTTGATAATATATAATATATATATATATATATATATATATATATATAAAACATTATGTGACACAACAGACGGTAATGACCCTATTAATATCATCTAAGAGGGAGAGGTAATGGTCATTAGAATAAAAATAGGAAAACATTTAATGGTTTAATGAAGGATATATATAAGTTACGCGTGTCCGGGTAATGAATAGGTTTTTTAAAAAAAAGGAATTTAAATAAACTAGCTCGCACGTGATTGAAGACAAGAATCGAGTTTATTAGTCAGCTCCTTCTGTTTATAGGAGAGGCAATGTTGATACGGACTTCAACCCTCTAGTCTCTCGCGGGCGGCCGGCATTACTGCCCCCTCCCAGTCCTTATCAACAATGCTCTCCGTACAAGTGTCTGAGTTATATCATAAAATAACAAAACAAAACTTGACTCTAAACATAAGAAATGAATATAATGTTTTAACATTCAAAAATAAAATGACGTCCACACAAGTAACTGAATTAACATTGTTTATAGAAATTACAGAAATAACAAAAGATGAACTTCTATGATTATTTGTACAAAACAAAAATAACAAAATTAACAAAGGTAAACACACATAACTACACTATATCGTTCGCACCATTGGTGGGATTTTCCTTCTCACCCGTCGCAGTTCCTGAAAATGAACTATTTCTTGTTTCAGGGTGTCCGTTCCTATCCTCCATATCTGTGCTCTGTACCGTGGTAACGTTGCGAGTACTTCGTATGGCCCTACGTATCTCGGGTCCGATTTCCTTCGCTTCTGCCTATTCAGTTTATATACGAAGTCCCCTTCTTGTATCAACCCTACTGCTTCTTCTGCTTTCCTTTGATTATATTGCTTGGTCCATCTTTCTTTTGCTGCTTTGACTCTATTATGTAACCTTTGTGGATCCGCTTCCTTTTTCCGCAATTCAAATGGTGTTGCCTCTGTGGTCGAGTGAATACTACTGTTGTATGCTAGGACCGCTCTGGCCATTGCCACATGACCCTTTATGTTTTTTGCATCAGCCAATAACTGCAAGTGTTCCGTTAGAGTGTTATGTAGTCTCTCTATTGCTCCGTGGGACCTTGGATGACCCGGTGTACACCAATGGGGGTTTATATTGAATTCTTTTAACAGGGTTTTTATTTTAACGTTGTTGAACTCTCGCCCTCTGTCCATATAGATCGTTCTCGGGCAGTCAAACGTGGCCAAATACGACAGCAATGCCTCTTCTGTACTTTCACTTGATTTACTTGTTAGTGGCCATGCTGAGGCTAACTTCGTTAGTCTATCTATTGTTGTTAAATATTTGTTTCCGTCGTATGTAAATATATCAATTTCTAGCTCCTCAAAGGGTCCCTCGGGCGTCTGACTTTGTAATAATGGAGGTACAAGTGGTACTCTTTCATACTTCCTCCTTTTGCATATTTCACAGTCCTTTATCACTTGGGCTATCCTCTTGCCCATTTGGAGCCAGTAATGCGACCTCTGTAGATGTTTAAGGGTCTCTGTGACACCACGATGGTTGGTTTTTCCCCTGTGATAATTTAGGATGACCTCTTTCTGCTGCTCTTCGTCTTCTACCGTTTCTACCTGGTTCTTACAGATTATGAAATGAGCTCCTTGTCTCAGCTCTCTTTCCTGAATTAGTCGGAGTAGTCTATTTTCAAGTTCTTGTGATTCTATAAAGAAATGGTATACCTTTCCTGGCACTGTTAGTTGGTTTATGACTGTACTTAATTGTTCGTTGTTCGCTTTCGTTCCTCCTGTAATAATATTTATTTTTAAGTGGCCATATTTGTGCAATTGGGTGTTTATTATTTCTTCTGTGTCGTCTTTTATAATTATTTGATTTCTCTTGTTGTTTATTATATCCTGACTAATCTCAGCTTCCGGTCCATTTCGTTGTTCTTGGTCTTCATCTGCGTCTGGTGTCCAGTTGGCGAAGAACTCTCGCACGTCCCTGGAGGTACTTGGCTCTCTCGTACTACTTCTCGTAATGACGTTGACGTTTCTGGACAAACAGTCTGCTACTTGATTATCGACGCCCTTTACGTGCTGGACCCTGAAGTTGTATGCAGCTATCCTTTCTTTCCACTTTGCTATCCGGGCTGACGTCTCCTTTAAATTCCCGATCCACATTAGGGGCCTATGATCTGTTCTAATAGTGAACTCAACCGCAAAAAGGTAGGGTCGGAAATGTTCTACAGTCCACACTATGCCTAACATTTCCCTTTCTATTGTGCTATACCTTTTTTCTGCTGGTGATAATTTTCTGCTGGCGTAGGCTATTGGTCGCTCTCCCTGGATAGTTTCCTGCATCAAGACTCCCCCGATAGCTTCTTGACTGGCATCTGTCATTACAATGAATGGTTTGTTTAGGTCAGGAAATTGGAGCAACAGCGGGCCCCGCAACGCCTTCTTACACTGCTCCACTGCTTCTCTTAGATCTTCTGTTTGTATAAACTTCTTTCCTTTCTTTAAACTGTCTGTCAAGGGGTTCGTGATTGCTGCAAAGTCCTTTACGTACCTTCTATAGAAACCTATCATACCTAGAAAAGCCCTGATGTCTTTGGGTCCCTTTGGATAGGGTAATCGATCTATTGCTTCAACCTTCTTAGGGTCGGGTCTTACTCCTTCACCTGAGATAAGGTGCCCCATAAATCTAACCTCTTTTTGATATAAGCGGGTTTTATCCATCGCTACCTTTAAGCCAAAGTCCCTTATTCTTTTCAGCACCCTTGTAACATGTTCCTTATGCTCTTCTATTGACTTACTGAACACTATGATGTCATCCATGTAGATTTGCGTAAAGTCTTCTCCCAGTCCTTCAAGCAGTTCATCCATGAGGCGTTGGAACGTGGAAGGCGCATTCTTTAGGCCAAAGGGCATCCTCAAAAATTCGAAGTGGCCTCTATCGAACGTAAAGGCCGTCTTCTCGACATCTCTCGGGTGCATCCTAATCTGGTGATACCCGGCCTTGAGGTCGAAGGTACTGAATACAGTTGCTCCTGCCATATGGTCGAGTATGTCTTCTATCCTTGGCAGAGGGTATCTTTCAAGCTTAGTGTACTTATTTAACTCTCTAAAATCTACTACCAACCGGTATTTAGGGGGTTTACCCTCCTCGACCTTTTTCGGGACCAGCCAAATAGGGCTCGAAAATTGCGACTTAGACCTCTGTATTATGCCCTGGTCCAGCATTTCCTTTATTTGCTCCTGCATTATCTTTTTCAATTGGTGTGGGTACCTTCTAGGTTTCACGTAAACAACTGTACCTTCAGGGAGTTCTATTTGGTGTTTGACCCTACCTGTAGCTGATAACCTCTGTCCTTCACTATAGAATACTTTTTCAAATTCTTTCATTAATTCACTCACCTGATGTTCTCCTGGTATCACTTTTCCACAGTTTACCGTTATTCTCTTCCCTGGTTTAACTCTCCCTTCCACGAAGTATTTCCTTTTTCCTAGTTTAATGTCCCACTTCCCTCTTTTACACTCAGGTTTTGCATTGATTCTCTCCAAAAAGTCGCACCCTAGAATAACTCCATATTTCTGGGTCTCTAAGTGGGTCACATGCACTTTCATCTCCAAGGTCTCTCCTATTAATTCTCCCATCTCTACCTGTAATTCGCCTACCAGGCTCTTCCTTCCTGCCATGGTGACCAAGGTGCAGTTGCACGGTGTCAGCCCTGAATAATTGTCCATCCTTTTTGCCACTTCATTGTCCATAATTGTGCTATCTGACCCTGTATCTACCAAACACTTAGTCTTCCATTTGGGAAAAAAAAATATAGGGAGCTTACCTCTTATGCTATTCCTCTGTTGCTCGCCTATATACCTCTCGCCTAACCTTCAATCCTTCTTCCTCTTCTCTCGACTAGCGATCCTCCCACCACGAGTCTCTTCCAGTGAAGGCCACTTCCCTCGCTCGTACCAGCGCTCGTGTCGTTCTATCGATGTCTCTTGCTCCGACCCTGTTGACTCTGATGAGCTCCCGTCCTCTGAAGAGCCTTCCCCTTTTTGTCTTCTCCTGCCCCACATCTTCTCCCGCCGGGTTGTGTTAACTTCCATGGGCTCATCTCTTGGTGCTGGTCTATACTGTGTCGTTCGTGGTCTCTCCTTGCGATATAAATACGGACACTCTCGCGCGAAGTGACCGAGTTCACCACACTCCCAACATCCTCTTCTTACTGGCTTCTCTCTTCGCGTGTAGCCTCCCACTGCCTCATAGCTGTTCCTCCTGGCTTGAGATCTTCTCTCTTCAAAGCGTCCCCGTGGCTTCCTCTCCTGTGAATACCTCCCTTGTCCTCGATCCTCATAGGCTCTTGCTCTGAATTGCCTATCCTGAGGTACTCTCCTCCTGGTCACAACTGCCCATCCTCCTTCTGACTTCCCTCTGTATATAACACCGTTATCTTCTCGGTCCATTTCTTCCTCCCGGATGGCATTAATTGTCCCCTCGAGACTAGTGGGCTTCATGATACGGAGGGCCATTCTCACTCGTTCTGGAGCTGCCTTGAGGAGAATTTCACTGGCTATCTCTCCATATATCGTCGTTCTCCATTTCGCTTCTTGACTGTCTGTGCACTTTTCATTTATTTTCATAGTTAATTTCCTTGTCGCATCCCCCAATCTGCGCCCGAACTCAGCGCAGGTCTCACCATTCTCCTTCCGCATTTCAAAAATTTTTAGCGCACTTCTAGCTACAGGCTTTGCGGCTCCAGCATATCTGTCCTTAAGGGCTGCTCGCACCGCACTCCACTCCGCACAAAACGTAAGTCCTAACTCCAGCATCACCGTAAGGCTGACCCTGGCGAGGAAGTAGGTCTTGATGTTCTTGTCTGTAGCTGGGTCTAGTTGAGTTGTGACTAACTGCTCGTTGATGGAGTCCATTCTCTCTATGAACAAGTCCAACTCTCGAGCATCACCCTCGAACCTCTTTATCGAATCTAATAGGTTCATCAGGTACCCTGCTTTTGCTACTCTCGCTTGTTCTATTTTCACTGCGAGCCTAACATCGGCTCCTGTTGTCTGTTTACTCGTCATGTTGGTTTCTACACTGGACACAACACTACACTATTAAACAGTTGGCGAATGATCCCGGGTTTCGGCACCAGTTACGCGTGTCCGGGTAATGAATAGGTTTTTTAAAAAAAAGGAATTTAAATAAACTAGCTCGCACGTGATTGAAGACAAGAATCGAGTTTATTAGTCAGCTCCTTCTGTTTATAGGAGAGGCAATGTTGATACGGACTTCAACCCTCTAGTCTCTCGCGGGCGGCCGGCATTACTTATATATATATATATATATATTGTTAAATAGTAGAGCAGATTCTGCATTCACGATTCTTTTCAGCAATTATTCTTTTTTCTATGCTTCAAAGGCAATGTAAATAAGAAAGTTTCTAGAGATATACTGGAGGCAATAACACAGTCTACTAACTGATAATATATATTAAGAACTAACTGCAACTAAATTATAGAAGAAAACTCAAGCTTTCGACCTCGTAAGTCATCTTCAGGTAGAAAAAAGTAAAAACAGATAAATAACAACAGAAAATAACACTAAAGAGAAAACAGAATATGACTAGAAATATATTACAGGCAGTTCGCAACACATGGAGATAACAATTAATAGAGATAAAATCAGACTAGCGCTCCTAGCGTGCGAGAGGTTAACCATTCGTCACTCCTTTGTCATTAGTTTAATTTTAGTATCAATGTTTCTGGAGGTAGGTATCACAAACATGTCACAAGCTTGCAAATTCAGCTCTGAGCATTTCTCTTTTATGTAGATGGCTTCCAATACCTGTAACTCTAGTGGATCTCTATTAGAATTTAAAATCAAAGTTCCATCTACTAACATCTTACGCGTGAGGGACGATCGGTGTTCCTTCTTTACGTGCCATTTTATTTCTATTTGCTATTCTATTTTTGCCTTTGCAGCATAGAAAAGTATTAGAAAAAAAGAACAATAGCTGAAAAAAATCGTGAATGCAAAATCTGCTCTGCTTTAACATTATATGCTTAAATGAAGACCTGCTGCCAGTTTATGCATATATATATATATATACTTAAAATATACTGTGACACATAGACTGAAACATAACAAAGACTCACTTTTCAATATTTTGGCCGTAATGGCGGTCGTCCTCAAGAGAAGAAGTGAATTGACGGAGGGACGACAGTCAACTCAAGAGAGAGTCATCAAACAGTCAGGCTGACTTTCGTCCCTACGTCAATTCACTTCTTCTCCTGAGGACGACGGCCATTACGGTCGAAATATTGAAAAGCGAATCTTTATATATATATATATATATATAAATTAATAATTGTTCTTACAGTCTACTGGCTGAAAGTGCTGAGTGTCTCTCATTTGATTTTCTTTTTTTTTGTTATTAACCTATCCATCTTATGTTGGCATTATAATAAAATTACTGACAGTTTGTAACTTTTTTTCTTTGCATTATGTTTTGTTTCGTTTAAGTTATACTGATATACTATAACTTTGATACCTGCAACATTTGCAATGCTTCTCCTGTAGATTATTTTGTTCATAAATAAAAATAAATTAAAAACAAAAAAGATCATATTATAAATGCAATCATTAAATTATAAATTACAAACCCATCCACAGATTTTGACAAGAGGAGAGAGAAACAAGTTGATCGAGTTTCAGTGGGGGCCAGAAACCCCTTAATTGCAGCCAGAAAAAGTTTTTTGCCAAAACTCTTTTCAAGGTTAACGGGTATTCATTGACCTTTACAAGGAGGGGAAATGTAACATTTAGAAAACATTTACAATCCAGTTATTAACTGCAAAATATTTACAATTAATATATAACCAAAACCATTGTTAGTCAAAAAAGAGCTGTACTTTCAAAAAAAAGTTTTGAGTTATTAGATATGCTGAAAATATATGACATAAATAACATTGATTGATAATTTTCAAGATATATATGTATATATATATAGTTGACGGTTTCCTGCGTGCTTAGTCACTCATTCTCTTTTCTCCTGAAGATGGATTATCCGAAAATTTGAGTTTGTAAGTGTGTCTCTTTCTCTGTGTATTGCTTTTCCTCGTTTTTGATCTGATATATATATATATATATATATATATATATATATATAAAGATTTCACATAAACACGTGAAACAACAATCAATGATCAAACCACAATCAGAAATGGGAAAACAAGACTAAGATCTTTCAACCGTAACAAGCGGTCTTCGTCAGAGTCAAAAACCCAACTGTCAATCTTAGTCTTGTTTTCCCATTTCTGATTGTGGTTTGATCATATATATATATATATATATATATATATATAACAATGATATCATAAATGCAAGTTTCTATAAATTATTACAAAAAAATATTTGTATACTTCAATTAATTTTAACTAACTCGCCTTTTTTTTAAATTTTTGTAATAATATTCAGTAATGTTTACACTAATTAATTTAATTTTTACTGATTTTATATAATCGTTTGTGTTAAATTAAAAAAAGGTATGTACTGTCTATATGAAGATCAAATACGATAAAAAAACCTCTCTTTCAACGACCAAAGTCAAAATATTGCTAATAATACCATAATGTCATATTCGTTTTTTTTATATAATATGATGATTTATCTTAATAATATATAAGTCATAAATTGAAAAATTTGATCCCCTGATTTTGACCGATTTATATGTTTTGAGGTCCCCGAAGTCCGTTTTTGATAGTTTTTCTATGATGTTATATATGTATATATTTGTTTATACAGATGGGTGAGTGGGTGCGTGAATATTTTCAAAATACATGAAAAAAATGGGTGTTATAGAACATTTAATGATTCCAGACAAGTTTTTACTTTACTATAAGGAAAGTATAGTGAAAAAATTCGATCTCGAGAGTTTTGAGGAAATTATATGTTTTGAGGTCCCAAAAGTCGTTTTATTATGTTTTTGCAATGATGTCTGTATGTGTGTGGGTGGGTGAGTGTGTTAGCATTGCTTGTTAACACGCTACGCTCCAGAATCTTTGATGGGTCAAGTTGATTTTTTTAAAAAAAAATGGGTCCCATAGTGTGGATTGTAGATGATCCCTATTGTTTGGTAAGAATTATGCATCACGGGAAAGTCACTTTTTTTGCCAAAAAGCGGTTTTTAAAAAACATTTTTTTCTCCTAAACTGCTAACTCTAGAGTTTTGAAATTTTGGCATTATCTTTGATGTTACAAATAAAATAAACTAAAAATAAATTCAGAATTTTAAAACAATGGACAATTTTTTTTCAATAAAATGTAAAAATTTTGAATTATAATTCAATCACAAATCTTGTGAGAGCGATACAATGTGAGAATCAAAATGAAACTATGCCTAAAAATAGAACATTATGTCGAGAGAGAGTTGAGATCATTTTTTTCAAAATTAAATTCTCCAAAGGGGCGTTAAAGTACGATTTCTGTTTTCAAAAAATGTTTTTTTTGACGCTAAACGGTTCATTAGTTTTTTTACTATAGACAGCTTAACGCTAGAACTGTAAAAATTTGTTAAAAGACAAACTGGTACGATAAGAAAAAATATTATTATGCTTTAATTACAGCAACAAACAATAACGCAATAAAAACTGAAAACTCTACTTGGACTTACAGATTGCCTACTGTACTTGTAGAATTTTTTTATATTGTCTAAAAAAATTTTTGAGTCAAACTAATTCTTTTTTTAAGATTTCTTGTTTATATACAATAAAGTCGAGTAAAGTCAATGTTTTAATGATATGATATATTATATATGTAAGAACAATAAAGACTGTCCCGAAAAGGAGAAACGAAGTTACTTTCTTCCAAAACGTAGGGAACCTGAATGGACATAATCAATGATGGTTTTTGCAGAATCTGCAAAAAAGAGGAAGAAGCACCGTTGCATCTGCTAACTGACTGTAGGTTAGGTTAGGTTAGGTTGCAGTGGCAGTCCCACAAGGGAACACACGTAGGCCAAGCATTGGCCCTTTGTGATACCACACAATGAAGATTGATTCTGTAGTGGGAGTCCTAAATTTTAGGCCAAACTCAAGTGTATTTAGAGTAAGGATGTTTAACGAGTACCTGACATCGTACAGGCTCGGGACCGACGGTTTAACGTCCTTCTCCGAGGGACGACGTGCTCAGATTTATTCACCTCCCGCGTGAATAAATCGAGGGCCAGGTGAGGATTGAACCCCGATCCTATCAGTTCAGAGGTCAGCACGTAACCACTGAGCTATCCTGGCCCCCTAACTGACTGTAAGGCAACTTTGCTTCACAGAGGTAGCTGCTTCGGGACACTCAACAAAATCATAGAAAATTTTTACCGCTGGAACCAGCAAAAGTGCTGAGCTTCTTGGAGGTGTTGTAGCTAACTGCTGGGGTACTTTAGTACAGAAGGGGGGAAGTACAATAGTTTTTTTTAAGACTCAGTCCTATAGTCACCCTCAAATAATAATAATAATAAAAAAAGCAACAACATACGAATAATGAAGAATCTATTTGGAAGTTTTAAAAACATTTGCTCACACTGTATCTGAATAAAGATAAAGTAATCACCTCGACAGAGTTAAACATTTTTGAAAAAATATACCTATACTATACTTACATTTTTTTAAGAACAATTTGGAAGTATAGTAAATAAATCCAAACGATAATTTTAAAAACGATTAAAGGATGCTCAATAGTACAGAGATATGGTAACAACGCGCACGTGTCGGCTGAGTCACGGAACCTTAGTTTAATCCTAATAAGAAAACATGTCTGATTGTTCGAGGTGAATAATTTAATTTTTTTTATAATTTAAAAAATGTTAATAACTGCAATTAAATAAATTAAATTATTTAATTGATTATCTATAAGTCTGATAATACCAGAAGGTATGATATAGCTTCATCAGGATTTTGACATTAAAATAAAATAATAACTCATTGACTGTCAACAATTTGATGTATTATGTTTTCTTATAGTTAAGTTGAGAGGCCAGGTTAGCTGAGTGGTTAACGTACTCACTCGCCTCTGGGCTGGCAGTCTGGGGTTCAATCCCCACCTGGCCCTAGATTTATTCACGCGGGAGGTGAATAAATCTGAGTACATCATCCTTCGGAGAGAACGTTAAGCCGTTGGTCCCGAGCCTGTGCGATGTCAGGTATTCGTTAAAGATCCCTACTCGAAATGCACTTGAGTTAGGCAAGGTTTAGGACTCCCAATGTAGAATCACCATTCAAACAAAAAGCCGTCAATCTGCTGACGTTATCATTCGCTAGGGGATCGGTTTAAACAATAAAAAATTCTGAATATATTTTTCGTTTGTTCCATTTGTAACCTCAAAGATAATATCAAAATTTCAAAATTCTGGGGTTATCATTTTAGGAGAAATAAATGTTTTAAAAAAAACGGTTTTTGGCAAAAAAAGTGACTTTCCCATCATGCATAATTCTTCCCAAACAATAGGGATCTTCGTCTTTATGGGGCCCATTTTTGTGTAAAATATCAACTTGATCCATCAAAGATTCTGGACCGTAGCGTGGTAACAAGCAATGCTAAACACGCACCCACCCACCCACCCACCCACCCACACACACACACACAGACATCATCGTAAAAACCTCATAAAACGACTTCTGGGACCTCAAAACATGTAATTCCGTCAAAATCTCGAGATCGAATTTTTTCACGATCACTATACTTCACTTATAGTAAAGTAAAAATATCAAAAAGGAAATATGATAATGTTAAATGTAAAGCCATATTTTTTTGAGTATTTATCTAAAGTACTTGTTTATAATATTTTAATAATTATTAAAATAATATCCTGTCATTTTAAAAACGACAATAATAGATAATTAATCCAAATTATATATTATTATTGATGATTAATTAAAAATATTAAATTTGAATAATGGAGTACAATATATTAATAGCAATATATAAATAAATTATCTTGTAGAAAGATTTAGTTTGTTGTAGAAAAATCGTAAAGAGTTCTATAAATGTAATTATATATCTCATAAGAAATATCTTTTTACGTATCAACTTATAAGCAACAAAGAATTGCATGATTTCAGTAAATAATTTTACCTAGTAATAATGACAATTGAAGACACAAAACAATGCTTGTGTTTCGTCTCTGGCCTTGGCAATGATGATTCTATTTTAGGTCAATGTATGACTGTACTTTGTCTTAGGTCATCTGTTTTTCAGATGACATATATTTATTTGCTTTAATCCCTTTTTTTAAGGTGTTTTACGATGAAAATACTAAAAATTACTAATCCAAAAAAAAAGAACTATAAAATTAGGGTGAATTATTGTCATAGAAAAATAAATGCTCTAGAGAGATTTTACAATGTATTACATGTTATAAGTTAAAAATCTAAAAAAGTTATAATCTATTCACTTTGGATACATCATATTCAAAGATTGAAAGAGGCAAAGATAAATGAGGCTGGTATAGTGGAAGGACTATTTATTAAAAAAAAAAAAATAGCGAACATAAAACTAACAATTTATAGATATGAACATTGACTCTTTATGATACCATACAATCAACATTGTATGGTAGGAGATCAATCAACAAAAATTAGGAGACCTAAATTTTGCCTAACTGAAGTGTATTTGAAGTAGGAATCTTAAATGAGTACCTGACATCGTACTCATAGTACTCGTAGCTTGGGACCAACTGCTTAACGTACTCTGTGAGGAACGACCTACTGAGATTTTTTCCACTTCCTGAGTGAATAAATAGGACCACAGTTGAACTCCTCATATACCAGTCCAGAAAACAAACACCTTGCCACTGGGTTACACTGATGCATTGGTCTAGCAGGTAGTGTCCTTGTTTATAGTATTGCAATTGAAGGCGTCCAAACACGTTCTCTTCCTTTGAATGAGGTAAACCAATAATGGTTTTATAGTTTGTGATGCATAGCTTGCACAAGGAGGCTTCCTAACGTCCTTGCTTTGTAAGTGTTAAGTTCTTAGTGCTGCTATAGTTTGCGGTGCCATGGCACATGTTTCCCTGCTTTGAATGTAGTATGCTGCTAGTGCTGCTATAGTTTGCGGTGCCATGGCACATGTTTCCCTGCTTTGAATGTAGTATGCTGCTAGTGCTGCTATAGTTTGCGGTGCCATGGCACATGTTCCCCTACTTTGAATGTAGTATACTGCTAGTGCTGCTATAGTTTGCGGTGCCATGGCACATGTTCCCCTACTTTGAATGTAGTATGCTGCTAGTGCTGCTATAGTTTGCGGTGCCATGACACATGTTTCCCTGCTTTGAATGTAGTAAGCTGCTAGTGCTGCTATAGCAGCACGAGTACACTTGGCAGACAGTGCCCCACGCGCTCGCTTTGGCCTTGACTACCCGCTGTTTGGCATTCACTCCTGCCATCCTCTTTTCATAACGAGACAAGCCAAGGCTTTAGTGGACTTGACCGTCAAGCAAATCTTCCAAACACTTATACTCCTTCATAGAACATCTAGCGTCTTTCACTGCAAATAATCTTTCCTACCATACAATTAAACTCACCAGGCAATTTTTCTCAAATCGGCCAAGTTTCTTGAATCATACTTCATTCAGCTTAGATGTTCTTGAATTGAATGCTTCATAACACAGCGAACTTAATATCAATAAATTATACAAATTAGATTATGCTAACGAAATAGTGTACTTGATTCGTGTATATTTGTCTCAAGGACATTTACATCTTAATATGTCATTACTACTTTACTCAACATTACTCTTAAAACTTTGAAAAAATTTACACGTAAAACATAAAATTCAGTAATTTTTCCGATAATAACTAAATGAATCACTACAAAATATGAAATGGAATGTTTTAATTAAGTTAGTAATCAACCTTTGATTTCTATGATTCTCTCTATACTCTTATTCATAATTTTTAGATTATGATTCTCTGTTAGAGTCTTATATATAATTTTATATTCTGATTCACTTCTACTCTGCTATTCCGGTTTTATGTATTATAATTCACATCTACCATCTTATTCACATTTTCTTAATGATCACTTCTACACTCTTATTCATATGTTGAATGTTATGATTCTCTTTTATATTATTGTTAATATATTTATATATATATCACTTGGATGGGTGACACGTAGATGCACGTTGGCGTTCTCAGTACTGTGCCACTAACAAGTGAAAATTCTTGTGCGAGTAGCATGGACACATCCCAGGTAATAAACCTTAGAAGAAGAAGAAGTACTCGACAATTATACCTGAACAGTTATGAAAATGCTAAGTTGAGAGCGATATATATGTATATAATCAATGATCAAACCACAATAAGAAATGGGAAAACAAGACTAAGATCTTTCAACCGTAACAAGCGGTCTTCGTCAGAGTCAAAAACCCAACTGAATTGTTGTTTTTCCATTTCTTATTGTGGTTTGATCATTGATTGTTATTTCACGTGTTTATGTGAAAGCTTTTTATATATATATACCATAATAATATATTACACTTAAAATAAACAGTGACACATAGACTGAAACATAACAAAAACTCACTTTTCAATATTTCGACCGTAATGGCGGTCGTCCTCAGGAGAAGAAGTTAATTGACGGAGGGACGACAATCAAGACTGTGGTTTGACATTATATATATATATAACGTTCAAACCAAAACAATAAATTGGAAAAAAAGACTAAGACCTTTCAACCGTAACAAACAGTTAACAACCAATGAGTCAGTTGGGTTTTTGACTCTGACGAAGACCGCTTGTTTCGATTGAAAGATCTTAGTTTTTTTTTGCTCATTTCTTATTGTTGTTTGAACAGTGATTTTTGTTTCACGTGTTTATTGGAAAATATGTATATACATATATATATATATAATATATATTATATATATATATATATTTCAAAATTATTATTCACTTGTTCTGTCTCATTCATATTTTTTTATATTATGATTCCCTTCTACACGTTTATTCATATTTTGAGTACAATACCTTTTACGAAATATGCTTCCATGTTTTCAAATACGAGTACGTTCAAACTACAAACATATACAGTATAGAAAGCATCAATTATCTTAGTATGTGGCAATATGTAGAGACGTTCACTATAATTTAACTATAATTTAATTAATGAATAAGAACCTCATACTATCTAATTGCACAACCAAATAAAAACACTTGCGCTTGTGGTGTGGGAAACGTAAGCGTAGGTTTATTGAAGATCCTTGAAAAGCGATGTAAATTATCTTTATCAAAGCCTAGAAATAGATTGCTCAAGTATGAGTTTGGTATATGTAGGTGCAGTATTTTAAAAAAATTAATTCCAATGAAGCAATCATCATTTTAGAGACCAAAGTTTGAGATAGCCTAAAGGCTAATAATAAGTGGATAGACGACTGTTAGTGTAATGTGAACTACCTCCTTACTGGATCTGTATAAATTGCCAATGTGTTTCATCAAACACAAGCCCTTGGCCTAAAAAAAACATCAAGTATTGTCTTTCATATAACTATGGTGCTTAACAAATTGTTTTCTACAATACTATTGCACAATAATTATAACAATATCACTATAAGTTATAAAATTAGATATCTTTGATATTAGTGCAATCATGAAATTCCTATTTTATTTTTCAAATTGAGGAATTTCAAAAATTACGTATCCACACAAAAAAAAAAAAAGAGTTTCATATCAAAACTAACAACGAATTTCGAACATATAGTGTTCTTCTTCAGGTTTACATCTGTACTATTGATATAGGGTTGCGATGAGAGGGACCTTGCCCTTCCTAGGTCCCTCCCATTGCAACACAATCTCAATAGCGCAGACGTAAACCTGAAGAAGAACACTATGTGATCGAAATGTGTTAGTTTAAAGATGAAACTCTTTTTTTGTGTGGAGGCGTAATTTTTGAAATTCTCCTGTATGAGTAAGTACCATACTATAACAGATTGCACAAGTAATGAAAATATTATTTTTTCTGGAATAAGTTACGATTTTTAGGATATCTAAAATGAAAATTAATTCACTTTTTTCTATATTCACAGAATTCAAATATTTAATGTATTTATATTCAATAGTTAATATAATATTTAAGCTTTTATTCACTTAATTTAATTTATTCAATCATATAGATCATATTTAAAGGTTAAATATTATTAACCATGTAACATAAAAGGTTAATATATATAGTAAGAGTTAATATAGTTAATATATGGTATAGTAAGAGAATCAGATAAATGGCTAAGACCTTTCAACCAAAACAAGTCATCTTTATCAGAGTCTCACTCCTAAAAATATCTGATTTCCTTACTCTGATTTAGACGTTGCCTCTTATTTGTCATGTTACTGGGAAATCTTGATATATAGACGAGTTCGAGATTAACAAAGAGCAACACACAAAGTAGGGAAACACACTTACAGACTCAAATTTTCGGGTAATCCGTCTTCAGGAGAAAAGAGAATGGGAGACCAAGCACGTTGTAGACGCAACGGCAAGTAACCCTATATATATATATATATATATATATATATATTTATGTCAAATTTGGAACCATCCTTCGTTTAAACATATTTCATCAAATAATTGACTATATTCCATTGAAGTTATTTCTTTATTAGTTTTTCAAGTTGTCGAAATATAGTAGTGAGTGTTGTATACCTTTGTTTATGTTTTTCTTTTTTTGTTGAGATATATACATATATATTAAACATCGGGTTACTTGGTTACATTGGGTTATTTGTATTATACATTCGGTTAATAGCCGTTGCGTCTACAATGTGCTTTGTCTCCCTTTCTCTTTTCTCCTGAAATCGGATTGCCCGAAAATTTGAGTTTGTAAGTGTGTTTCTTTACTTTGTGTGCTATCTATCCTCAATTTTGAACTATTATATATTATACACTAATATGTTCATAATGCTATATTTGGTATATATAGACTTATTGATATGTTCATAACGATCCATATTTTTAATTTATATATTATACCAATATATTTCAAAATTAGGAGTTAAATAAGTTAAGATATTATATTTAAATAATTATCGATCAATATCATATGAATTATTTATATCAGCTATTTTCAAAAAATGTAAGCTTTTTTAAAAATTAAAAATGTTTTAGTTTATTTTAAATGATATTTTATTTTTACATAAATTTTTTTTCCATTATTAGAACTGTATTAATTCTTCATTGCAAGTTTTATCAGAGTTATCAAGATATAGATGTAGTTTTAGAATATTAAAATTTATTACTATTATTTATTTAATTATATTGTTACAATTATGATATTATTATGATTAATATCATAAGTTATGAGAAAACATTTTTCGGCCAGTTAGTTTTAAAAAGTTCCACTCTCAGTGTTGTACTAATGTGTAATTGTTTTTTTTTAAAAAAAATAACTGTTATAATTTGATGGAATAATGTCTTAATAGAAATTAAGATAAGACATTTAGCTTGTTTCAGTAAGATACCCCTAACCTCATTGCATTTGAATGCAAAGGTCTAGGTTGAAGACGGGCAGGTTACTTCATTATGTTTTATATATTGACCAGTCCCTGGAGGAGAGTGAACATGTTCCTAACATGCCAGTGCAATGTCAAGACATCTTTAATGATCCCCAATGTAACCACCAGTCCACTTTAGCATTTCAGTGTAGCTAGAGAAGAGACGGCAAAGCTATTAAATTAGCATGTACTTTATTTTACTGCTCTTCAGTTATTTCAACACAAGAACTAAGTGCACTTGTCCATAAAGTATTGAAACACTTCAATTTACACAATCGTCTTTTAAATCCGTCTAAATGGAACGTATATTTTACAGTTTCTTTGAAAATAACATTAACATAAATAAGTTATTAACTAAGTTATGTGTAAAGTCTGCAGTTCAATGTAAAAAAATGAAGGAATATATACTGATGACAAATTAAGGTTAGGTTAGGTTGCAGTCGTAGTCCGACAAGGGAACACACGTATGCCGAGCATTGGACCTTTGTGATACCACACAATGAAGATTGATGTTGTGTGGGAGTCCTAAATTTTAGGCCAAACTCAAGTGTATTTGGAGTAAGGATGTTTAACGAGTACCTGACATCGTACAGGCTTGAGACAGACGGTTTAACGTCCTTATCCGAGGGACGACGTGCTCAGAGTTATTCACCTCCCGTATGAATAAATCTAGGACCAGGTGGGGATCGAACCCCGGTCCTATCAGTTCTGAGGCGAGTACGATAACCACTGAGCTAACCTTGTTCCCATGACAAATGTAATTAAACACCATATGAAGTAATTATTACAATAAAAGACAAATTTGAATATCTTTAACTGAAATAAAATACCCCTCTTTTTTTCTCCTACTATCTACCTAATGAATGGTTCTCTCATTCTCTTTTCAAATCGATTTTAGATCAATGACGCAAACTCAGATACTCTTAAATACGATATCAATAATGAAACAAAAAACCTCTTAACTTTATAGATTGGAAGTAAAAATAGGGTCATATTTATCACTGAATTGAAAAATTCCCTGAAATTAAAATATCAAACCATTTATCACAATAAGGCTCCAGGAGATTTTCGTCTTTTGTTGAAATTTATTCAAATGATACACGGAAGTTAACTGATCTCGATTAAATTAGTACCATTTTTTTTCTTCTTCTTCAAATCATATCCATGAAGAGTATTATACGGATTGATTTTTGTCCCCGAAACAATCCATGTGTTTCATCGAGATTATTTTTAATTCATTAAGAACGCATTAAGAATAACTAGCTTTGAATACTAAATTTAAGTTTCAGATGAGGTGGTTTGTTTTTTTGTTTGGAATCCTTGAATCCCTGGTAATCACAGAAAGCATAATACCTGTTTGACCAGTATAGTTGCACCAACAGATCGAAATATTTCTTAAGATTATTTCATACCGAAAATATTTTGTTTATTTACATTCAGAGCTTCAAAAAACTCTAGAACTAATTAAATATCTAAAAGGAAAGCTTAATTTCATGAGCTTATAAATTAAGGTCCTCTTTTGACAAGAATACATAAATAATGACTTCCACGATTCTTCACTTCAGTAAGCATTTTAATGAAACTAACCATATATTTGCAAAGTTAAACCATAAATCAGTTTTAATTTCTCTAAATGTAAATTTATAATAATTAATGTTAACAGGATCATAAATGTTCCTTTATCATCGACGATTACTTAATATTTAATTTAATTCAAGCAACCTCATTGAAATTAGGAATTGTTTTAGTAGATATAGCATAATTTTTTTTCTCACCTCCTTCTAAAAAGAAAGAGAAAAACTGTTGATGATGTTCCGTTTCCAACAAAATTAACAAGCACATAATTATTCTGCAAGTAATATAAAAAAAAAGTGATTAATAATTAGCATATATTAGAATATTTTACAAGGAAGTAAAGTTGACTTCACATAATGAAATATGGGTACTTAATTATTCTTATTAAGCCTTAAGCAGAGCAATTATACGAGGCAACCAATCAAATCTCTAGCATTTTCATTAGTGGATTTTAACCCGTTCATATTTGAGGGTAGATAGACGGAAGTAATAATGTAGCACTATTGAGTTCTGGCACAATAATTACATTGATTTTTAGTAGCAGATCAAATCAATTTAATGAGGGAATAGGTGATGTTGAGATGTAATTCACCGAATTCAGATAACTTACTTGTACACAGCAGTTGCCTACAATAAAGTCAATGTGAGTACTTCAACATCAATAGCTACCTGGCTTATATATAAATCTATCATCAATTTGATGAAAAAAGTATGTTGTTGTTATTTATTTGATTTCCAACGCCCAAACTAATAGGGCTTTACCTTTTTGTGCTGTTTTAGGGGTGGAATGGTGGCTCATTTATCATTTGGCACTCATATTAGTAATGGGTGAGGCAGATTACCTGTTGATTTTACATTGCGATTAATTTATCCTAATTCAAGTGTATTTATAGCAGACCGACTTCCAACCATCAACCACTCTCCAAAAAACAAAAGCAATAAACAAGAGACAGTGCTGTACAGTGTGGCTGATGTCGATTGCCAGTACTCTTATTTACAAAGGGACTGCCAGTCCTTTTCTCTTCCTGGAATTAAGACAGCGTCTCTATTGTTTAGTTTCCCGTCTTTACAAGACCACAGCTACAGAACTTCGGCACTGATCAGGACTGCAACGAGGGACCTCCAAGATGGATGCGTATGTGTGTGTGTGTGTGTGTGTGTGTGTGTGTGTGTGTGTGTGTGTGTGTGTGTGTGTGTGTGTACGAGAGAGCAATTCTTCATGTAAGCACATTTCATTAAAATACACACCAGCCTCTGCGTGTCAGAAGACTAGAACAGACCAGCTTAAAAGTCGTGAACGCAGAGGTTGCTGTGTATTTTAATGAAATGTGCTTACATGAACAATTTCTGCCCTCATATACAAATATAAAAAAAACACAGGAAGATGCAGCAAAAGATCGGAAAGAAACTTTGATAAATATATTGTTGAAATTTGCAGCAGCTTCTGCATTCACTAGCTTTGTACTGGTGGCCTCCATCTTTCAGGCAATTCTTCTTTCTTTTGACTGCAGTTGCCATACCACCTGTCCTAAAGATATCTTTGAGAATCAAAATATTTTCCAAGCTTACGACTACAGAAATGTTTGCCATCATCTGGTAGAGCATGCCTTGTAGTCAAGAGCTTAAATAGCAATCTCAATGGGTTAATATATATACATTTTAAAGCGAAAATTATTTGACATTACTGATCTGTACGAAGTAAATTAAATTAGAGTTAACACAGGATACATAAGAGGATAAGACACTTGCTATGGTAGATATTTGTACATCTGATCGTTTTCAGGGGGCAACTAGAAAACAAAAAAAAATGATGTTTCGCTGGTGACTCAACAAAGACAACTTTCTTCCTCTATATCAACAAAAATGTGTTTTTTGATTCATTGTATGTCACTGATACTTAGGAGAATTCAATAAAGTTACTGTAGCTTTGTATCTTTTCTCCGCTTCTTTTTCAACGAGAAGTTTATCAAGAATACAAGCTTTCATTGTGTGCTGGATACGGCTATCGCAGTTTGACTTGGTTTTTTTTTTTCCTGATCTGGAGATTTAAAAGGCTTCCCGCTTCCTTTGTCAAGAAGTGAAGTTGAATGTGGGAAGTAGTTGTTAGTCAAAGAGGAACTCTTATGCTGGCTGTGAAAGACTAGTTGAAGCCCAAGGTCAAGTTAACGTCGAAGACGACACGTGTAGCCCGGAGTGGGCGTCACTATGCAGTGCCAGTGGGTTGGTAGAGCAAAGGATAGATTTACGATTGTCTATGTTGCGGCAATGGGGGGCCCTGGTGGGGGGGGGGGGCGTCGAGTCAACCTGATCCCCCTCTCTTCATCTACCCTGTGGTAAAGAAGAGAACGGTGGAGGGAGTGGGGCCTCTCGTCACGGAAACTCCTCCTAACGGGAATTGGCAAAGTTCGTTAAACTTTTCCACCAGCCGAAACTGATGACTGCCTCAGCTAGAACGCTGGAAAAAACTCGACGGAAAACACGCCGGGTAGGGACCGTAAGAGGAAAATGCCTCTTCGAAAAAGATAGGGACGCCATTACAAACCAGATTCGCTGATTCAAACGGAATGCGCTGCGATAGCACGGCCATGCCTCTATTACAGCATTCCTGCCTCTGTGACACGCATTATCAGCTCTAGTCATCGTTTAATTAACGACCATTATGCCAATTCAACGCTAACTGACACAAAACTTTTGATTCAAAACCATTCCTACATCAAGTCTTATCTTATAACTGCCTAACAACACTTCAGCGTTAGACGTAACATTCATTAATTATTTTCTAGACACCCACTCAATAATATCAAAAGACATCTTCAACCTTCTTGTTCATTTTTCTCAATTTAAAATCTCATTACTTTAATTTGCTCATAATTCATCATCAATTACATATCTCTTATCAACGTTTATAACATCTATAATTTAAATAAAATAAATATTTAACAAATACTTTACTCCATATTAATATTGTTATATTAATATTGTGATTTATTTTTCACATAAATATTCTAAATAAAAAAATATATTGGGACTTGTATGATCACAGTTTATCATTCTCTTACAAGTTTCTGACACAATAACTTCTAAAATAAAAAATAATATTCAATAAAATCACAGAAAACATTGATGGAAGGTTCAGTTGTGTTCATTCACTGTTTTTAGTAATTCTAATTTATTAACCTTATAATATAGAATCAACAGTTTTCCATTTTCAAATATCTAACCTTTGTAAGTTAATTTATTTTTTCTGCTTTCTTTGCATTAATATATTTGAGTACAATATGATTTTCCATTTGTGTGATATATGCATAGTTATTCATTTATTGAAATTTTATTACCTTCTCATTTGTAGGTATTGAAAGATATAGTATATCGAAAACTATCAAGGTAAACAAGTCAAAAAAAAATATTAATTCCAGTATCAATTTCTAAAATGGGACTTAATTTTTTTATATAAGATAAGTTCTTCTCAGAGTCACCAAACAAATGAAGATTTCAGTTCCAAGAAAAATAAATTCTGGAAAATGTCAATACCATTTCAAAACCCATCCATTCATTTATATCTATATATACAACATTAACATCTAAACCACAGTAACAAATTAGAAAAAGACTGAGATCTTTCAACCGTAACCTGCAGCCTTCGTCAGGGTCAAAATTCATATTAATACTGATACTGAGTACATATCAATTTTGACTCTGACGAAGACTGCTTGTTACGGGTGAAGATCTTAATCTTTTTTTCTAATTTTTTACTGTAATTTGGACTTTGATTTTTATTTCACGTGTTTATTGTGAAATCTTGTTATGTACAACATTTAAATTACAATGAAATATTCATGGTTGGCTGTCGTCAATTCACTTCTTCCCCCTAGGACGACCACCATAATGGTCAAAATATTAAAAAGTGAGTCTTTTTTTACTGTTTTTTCTACGTGTCACAAATTATTATAAGTGTTATCAGTCCTTTTGGATTGCATTTAGTTTATTTTTTATATATATATATTATATATATTAAACAAGATTTCACATAAACACGTGAAATAACAATCAATGATCAAACCACAATAAGAAATAGGAAAACAAGACTAAGAAATTTCAACCGTAACAAGCGGTCTTCGTCAGAGTCAAAATCCCAATTGACTCCGACGGGTTTTCGACTCTGACGAAGACCTCTTGTTACACCACACTACTCAAATATGCTCTTGGAATTTTTGAGTAGTGTGGTGTACTCTGTAGAATGTAGAGATTGTCGTCAACAATATATTGGGTAAACTGGAAGGTATTTAGACAGTCGAATTAAACAACATAAAAATGATGTCAAAATTAAGAAACCTCTTTGTGCGTTGGCTGACCATACCATCAGTAGTGGACACAGTTTTAAATCTGATGAAGTAAAAATAATTGATTGTGAACCAATCCAAACCAAACAAAACGTTTAACAAAAGAGATGATTCATATTTCAAAATCAGAGAACTCATGCAATAAAAAAACAGACATTGCCAATCTTAGTAAACTTTATTGCAATATTATAAACACTTAGCTTTTCTGGACAACCTGTTATAACCTGTCGTATAACCTGTCTTATCAGTTTTGTAATATTTACTACTGTTTTCGTTGTGTCTATCTGTCGGACGTATATCTTGTTATTTGTAAAGCCCTGATGATGCTATAAAAATATAGCAAAACGTTGGCGTAAGTGAAGTGTTTGTTTGTGTAGACCAACCCTAATAACCTCTGCTGTTTGCTATATATATATATGTGAATATATAATAATACTGTAAGTGAAATTCGTTTCTTTAATTTAACTTATTTTTCATTAAGCGCTATTACTTGAAGAAGTACATCAAGACTGTTTTCTTTCTTGTGATTCCTCGGATAGCTAAGTGATGTTTTTTATTTGATGTAAGGTGTCAAATAAAAACAAATTCTCTCACAAATATCTCCAGCACATTATAACTGAATGAAGATGTTACCAGTTTGGATTAGGTTTGCAAACCACCGGAAATGTTTCAGTTCAAGCTTATAGTCTCCATATATCGGTGCATCATCTTACTGGAAAATGATTATTGGTTAAAGGTTGTCCACTTGAGATATGATGCGTTCAGTGAAAAGGCCAAGGTGAGCAAGGTAAACATCCTACAATGGATAGCTTCTTCATGAAAACTGGACCGCTGCTTTGTTTTCATATGATCTATCATACTATAGGGTGTCCCAAATTATATCAAACCCACAAAATTTACAATAAATATGTTAATTTTAACTCAAAAGTTTATATTTTTTGGATTTGATAACAGTTATAAGTAATAATTATAATTTTAAAACCCCATGGCTTGGAAATTAGAAGAAAAAAAATTTTACGCCACGACTTATATAGACACTAAATCTTAGAAGACCGTTCGAACATTGCTACCCCAGGAAGTTTAATATTGCATAAAGAGGTGCTTCAGAGACCACTATCCTCTCTAAAATATACAGCATGGGTGACTATATCCAAACACAGCATTATCGGACAATACTGCCATGATGATGAAAATGAAAAAGCACTAACTGTCACAAAAGAGCGCTACGAGTACATTGTTAACAAGTTCTGGATGTACCTTGAAACACAGCAGGGAATACATCGAAATGTGCAATGGACATTTACAAATGAAGCTCACACTCTCCATTATTACACTTATATTCTTTGATGATGTTGGCTTTATGCAGGACACTGGATGCACTATTGGGGCTGTGTCTGGCACCGGACCACCACGAACTTAGTCTTCAAAATTTAGTTATGAAAATGGGAATGAGAGTAGGAAAGTTGAAAAAATTAAGAGAGTAAAGAAGAAAAATAAATATTAAGAAATACAAAGAAGAGTAAAATTAAGTAAATAATAAGAAAGTAAGAGAAAAGCTTTTTATACGAAGTTCACAAGTCTTAACAGAAAATGAGCCTAAGGTAATTACTAAGAAAATGAGTTAAGGATGTGTATATTTTAAAATCCTGATAATATGTTTACTTTTTTTGTGTGTTGTTTGTTTGTATGAACATTTAAACAATAATCATATGTCAAAAAATATGGTTATAATATTGTTATAAAAGACACTTAAAGAGTTTTAAAATAAACTACACTTCCACGAGTAACAATCAATAACAAATTTAAGAAAAATGGCATCTCTATTAAGTTGAAGCTGAGGGTAGAAAGTGATCATTTCTTTTGGTATTATTATATCGAGATGAATGACTGACCTCTGTTAAAACATTTGGAAGACACTTCATTTTATCTCTCTTTACCCTCCAGTCTCTCCTGATGACAAACAACCGTTTAAATATCTACTACAGTAGGGTGTCTGATGAGATCATCTCTTTTCTTGAGACCGACATCACTCTTGATAATGGCTTCTTCTCTAAATCTGAGCGTGGTTATCTGCCTAATTTTAGTCTTACTAACTGAAACGTATTGCCATTCTAAGTCTAATGAAGATCATAGTCTTCTACTTTCTTTATGGCTAGTTCTTTCATTGTGTTCATAGACTGTGCTCTGTTTTCCAAAGATTTTTTTCTCCGATCATCTCTCCTCCTCTTTAGTGTCAACCCTTTTCTAGCTTCTAATGAAAACCTCCAAATCTAAATTGTCTTTTTCCTAATGTGTCTTACAAGATTGCCAATGAAATTGGTTGTGTGATTCAATGCAGTCGTTGAGTTGTTTGGCTTACCTAATCTTGATCTTTTCTATAATGCTTACCACACTAACAAACATGAAGATGTCAATGTCTTTCGAAAATGATATCTACTGAATGGACTGTATATAATTTGTTACTTTTTAATTTGGTTTGGTTTATTCTAAGCTCTGTCAGTTATGAGTTGATGTATGGACTTCCATGGGTCTGTGCAGATTATACTGTTATCCATGATAATTCAAACGAACTCACTTCCTATTACTGTTTCCAAAAACAAAACCTTAAACAACAACCCGATTCTAACAGAAATTCTACTTCAATATCTTCTGAGGTGGTACTCATCACCTCATCTTATTTTCTTATTTTATTTTCTTCTTGTTACCTAAATTCATGGTACACTATTGATTGAAATGAGCCCAATTTTGCCCTCCGATAAGCAAAAAATAATTAAAGTTTATAAGTGTTAACATTGCGCAAAATCGAAACACCTTTATCAAGGGACATTATTTTAACTTATAGAACTGGTATTCAAAACTGCTAAAACTTTAATTTATATAGTTTTTAATTTGTTATTACTTAAATGTATTATCATAAAATCTGAAAGCACCTTTTATTAAAACAGTATATTCCTTCTATATTCTGACGTGCCACAAATAAATCAGAAAAATTCTATGTATTTTTTTTATTTTCAAAGCTGTTTTATTGCTCTTCAGCATTATTACAGAATTCCAGTTCTATTCATGAAAAAATAGATGAAAATCTGAAGACAGGCTTAAGGAGAGTGGGCGACACATGAGATAGCTCAACAACGACTCTATATCACACAGTCCCACAAGTACGGTGTTTTATGTGGAGTCTAAAGGATAAAACCCAATCTAAGACCAAATTATCCAAGACTTATATAGACTTAATTAATAAATTCTATACACATTTATAGTCAAAGTCAAACACTTTGTTCGACAACCATACGTCACACCATGGAATATAGCAGAAAATGTGATTGTTTGGGGTTAATTTCTTACATTTAACAATTTCATCCTTCTAACATATCACCTTAACTCGTTAGAACATTTTACATTTTTTTAATATAATTCCAAATAACAATATTATTTGTCTTAAAATATTTCTAGGTGAATTTAAATACATGTAAACACACCCGACCAGTTGGGCAGATCATCATTATTCCAAAACAAAGTCTTATAGGTATACATTACCCTTTTGCAAGGATTGCAATTTTATGATTTTTTTTTAAAAAATTGCTAATTTTAGGTTTAATTTGTTAAAAATATTTTATTGTTCTATAATTATCGTTTTAACGTTAAAAAAAATTTCTTAATTCATAAAATGAATTAAAACCCCCTCAACTTTATTGTCGATTCATTCGTGCCAACGATTACATTTTTTTTTTTTTTTCAGCTTCTAAATCATTCACTAAAACAGTAATTTTGGTTAATATTGACAATGGAGTCTCTAGCATTGATATTATTCTTTCATATTCAAAACTTGAAGTGCATGTGTGAGCATTGTTAATGATATTTATTTATGTGGAAGTGATGCATTGACCTGTGCGAGGCTCGTCGGTGCGTATCACAGACGTCTGGATTACTGCACTGAATTAATTACATCGTTACAGGGAGTCACCAGTATTCATCTTCCAGCTAGTTAAACTCAATTAAAACCCCTCCTTATAAGGCTTAATGCCATAGAAATAATTCCCTTCCTTACATAGCTATTTTTTTTCCTCCTCAACACCTAATGTAGTTTATTTGAAATTCAAATACGATCGTTTAACAATTAACAATTGCTTAGGAGAAATTCTAGTTGATTTTAAACTGAAGTTCAACATTAAATTAGCCTTGAAGAATTCCATTCATGCCTATATGAATGCAAATATGATTTCAGCTTCAAATATGAATGAGCAGTCTGAAGAAGTCTTCAAACTAACCGTCATCTGGATATAAATTTATCTTAGATACCTAAAAAGAACAGCCGGATCAGTTGAAATTAGTTTGTGTAAAGTTGCTTCTGTTGAAAACGTATGTTATTTAAGCAATGCTTTTTGAAATGTATAATAATTAAAAATAATTATTTATCCTACCTAACTACCTAACAATTTTAGGAATTAAATGTTGTTAGAAAACAACATTTCAAATGTTGAGGTGCGTATCACCTCATCATTTGAAATGTTGGGGTGATAATTGCAAGTTAAAATGTGATTGTTTGGGATAAAACAATCACATTTTAACTGTGATTGTTCACAGGTTGTTCACTAGATCAATGGATGGTCTGGGATTCAATACCCACTCTGGTCCTCGATTTATTAACGTAGGGAATGAAGGGGGCCAGGTTAGTCCAGTGGCAATGTGCTCACCACTGAACTGGATGCTCAGGGATTCAATACCCACTCTGTTTCTCGATTTATTAACGTAGGGAGTGAATAAATCTGAGCACGAAAGGACGTTAAGCCGTCGGTCCTGAGCATGTTCGATGTCACGTAATCGTTAAAGATCCCTACTCTAATTACACATGAGTTATACGAAATGTAGGACTCCCAATGTAGAACCATCTTGTTTATATGGTAGAATCAGCCTGTGTTCCTTGCGGTTCTGCCACTGCAACCTAATTTAGCTTACCACGAGAGAGGGAAAGAATACCAGATTTCTCTGAGTACTGGCTGAAACTTGCCTTTTGTTTTTCGAAATAGTTTAGTAAAATTATTACAATTTTAATTAGTTTACCACCTGAAATTTTTTTAAAGCATATCATTATTTATAAACAAATGAAGGAAATTTACAAATATTTGAAACAAAGGAATATCATCAAGGTTAAGGAAGATTGCATAATAAGTACACTCGGTGTTAGTGCCAGAGTGTATTCATTTCTTTTTTTCTACACATTGTCCTTCAGTTCTCTTTTATTGTGGTTTCATTGGCTGAAACACGTAGTTTGCTTGTTACTGTCTTTTCATTTTGGTCGTAAGAATATCAGCTTTTTGTTTCAATACTATGATAACATTAGTTTTAGGTTGATAGTTCTAAGATTCAGAGGGTTTCCCATATCCTTAATTGTTTAATATTCCTTGCATAGGTGATTTGTTTGAGTATTATTGATAAATATTTCCCTTTTGTTTACTTCTTTTAAAAATTATATCAAAGAGTTCTTTCGAATCTCCAGAATTAATATGACTAAAATAAGAATCATTTGTAAATTTAATTTATCAAATAAATTTAATTTCTTAAATAAAGTTAATTTTTGATCTGTAAATGTACTAATATGCTTAGTGTAGATGATACTTTTGCCAAAACATGTTGGAAAATAAATATGCATTAACAGAAAGTAACTTTTGAAGGTAACTATTCCAACCAACTCGAATTGAAGAAATCATTCACAGACACAAACTTTCTTGAAAGTTAATGAAGAAACGAAACCTAACCTTGCTTAATTTAAATATATATTTCAGTATTTTAATTGCTTACTATGTTGTAGGCTATGATTTTCGTTTTTATTTTTTTATCGTTAAATATTGTTAGTATACATTTATAAAAATATTTTTAACCACAATAAGAAATTCAGAAATTTGACTAAGATCTTTCAACCAAACCACCTGGTATTCATTGGACATTTATTTGAATAAAACTATAGTGTGGTATTGAGAAAACATATAGAGTAAGAAAAGTGAAGAAAAAGCTAGATAAATCAGAGTAATACAGTAATTTTAGTGAGAAATAAATAAAATAGTATCTGCTATTTGTAAAGCTTGGTAATGAATACTGTTTTCAGAAGATAGAATAATAAGACTGAAGAATTTTTTTAAAAGTCAACCAATTTTTGGTTATGCAATCATATTATTAAGGCACAACGTGTTTGTGAATTTGAAGAAAATAAGCTGCTATCCATCATCAAATAATAGTGTGGTCAAACCAGTTATATAGCGAAAGATTATACTGTCTCTTACTTCAGAATCCTGTCAGATGTCAAAGGAGTATTACGTTCCCGTTATAAGCTCTTCATGTACCAGACATGACACGGTCAGATGTAGCCTAAGAAGCTTGCTTGACTTTAGAATTGAAGAATAGAGGTTGGAATCTTTACTATGAACCTGGATTTTTCATATACAAATAGGGAAAATCCTATGCACACAAATCTTGAAGGGGATATAAATAAAATGTTCAATCAAAAGCCTGTACACGTTTCAGGGTAGTCCAGGATTCAATAGAATCCCTAAAAAGTGTACTACCTTTTAGCTACAGGTACACGTTTCAGGGTAGTTCCAGGATGCAATAGAATCCCTAAAAGGTGTACTACCTTTTAGCTACAGGTAGACGTGTTTCAGGGTAATAGGATGCAATAGAATCCCTGATTCTACTATTCTAAAATAAGTAAGGCTATGCTTAAAATTAAAGTTGGAATAAGACTAGCTTCAAAAAAATAACATAAAATAAAAATAAATTTATAGAAATGGAAGAAAAATTATTTAAAAAAAAGATAAAAATATTTATCATTAATTTGTAAAGGTCTAGAAATATATATTAAGAATCAAATTCAAACTGTTAAAATAACTAAAACCAATGATAAGAAATCTCTTCCTAAACAGTATCTAATATTAGAATAATACTTACAGAATCTAAAATTAAAAATGAAAATAAATATTCTAAATAAAATTCCCGAGATAATAAAAACATAATTAGTAAAGAAAGAAACAAGGACTAAAAAATATTATTAAAAAAAGAAATAGTATCATAAAAGACCAGAGAGAGAATTAATAGAAATATAGTTATTAAAGAAAATGTTACAAAAATCAAGTATTAAAAGAAAGTCATTAGAAGGAATTAAAAGATATACCCGAGTAGTTACTAGAGTTGAAGAATGAACCAGCGCAGAAACAAGCGTGGGGGCTGTCGTTGCGGCCGGCAGTCAAGAAGAAAAGGGAATTTGACCTCTTTTACTAAATCTGGCTAAAATTACAACAAGAAATAAAAATAAAGATCTATTATAATTTCAAAAATTATAGTCATAAAAATGACACTTTCCAAAATTTAATATTCATGAAATTAAAATAACCATATCACCAATTCGATTAGTTAAAAAAGTTAATATTCCGGCATCAAATGAATGATTATTTTGAAAATAAATAACTAGATCGTAAGAAACTAAGCTAAAACTATCTTAACCTGATAAAATTCTAACTATATTAGGTCTTAAGTATAGAAAAAATAAATATTATAACTAAATATAAAAAAAGAACTCTATAAAAATCAGAATATATAAAACAACAATAGATGAAGCTAAAAAAACACAACCTCTAAGTAATATAGATATTTAATAAAAAAGAAATTGACAGAAACTAAAGTACTTATAATCGAAAGAAATTTCCAGTCTAGATTATAAATTATAATATTATTAATAAAATAAATCAAAATACAAAATTAATTATTAATTAATAAATAATTAATTAATTAATTTTATTAATTTATTAATAAAATACAAAATTAATTTTCCGGAAAGAAAGAAGAAATGAAATTATATAATAAGAAAAATATATTACGGCTTCAAATTAAATAATATCTGAAAAACCACAAGTTTCAATTCTAAATTAAACTACATAAATTAGTTTCTTGACTGATATATGCATACACTACGTACAATGAATATTTACTTTGTATATATGTACTCAAGGACGGCATCGTTGTTACGAATAACAGTCGTTAAACAAATTTTTTTTTTCATAGAAATATATTTTATTTATTAAGAAAGTTGATTGACGGCTGAATTCAAAGGAATCCTATGGTTGTCCTAAAACTGTGAGGCATTGTAGGTTTAACCTGACCACTGAAGAAAGTTCATTAACTAGAAAGAGTTACGTTTCTCAATATAATGGATTTTACGTATAATAGATTATTGGTTAATTAATATAGATGTGGTATGAAGGCAGTTAAACAATTAAAGCAATGCGTTGCCAAAGATGCAATCATATTAGTATTGCTAACCAATGCTAAGAGAGCTACTTGTGACTGGCCTTGAAAAATGCCAGCAATGATGTCATCCAATTTTTAGGATTGTCCTGTTCCAGTCATAAAGTCTGTATTCTGCACTTGTTTCATCTATTGCCGAACCGTTTATTCCTTTTTAGCCTATTTCAAGGCCTTAGCAAACTTTAAAACACAATAATTAATATATAGCTAAGTACAATTTAGTTTGTAACTGAATACATTACACTTTTTCACCAATTATAATTTTTATAAACTATACAACTTCTATGATCTTCCCTGCATGAAGATGTCGTATTTTTTTTTTTTTTTTTTTTAGTAACTCACATTTATTTACTCAAGACCTCGATTCAAGTTCATAAATATGCTACAATTTCTAGATAAACAAAAATTTCATATCGTTGCAAATTAAATATCCTAATATTATGAATGAAAAAAGTGTCTTTGACAACATTAACGTTATTGGATTAAGCCAATATCAGAAGTCCACAAGATAAACAAAAACGACAAGCATAGTAAGTAAACCAGGATCAATATCCAATTGTCATAACTTTATTGCACTTTGCCGTAATTCAGATTACGTGAATTTTTTTATAAATTGTTAATTTTTTGGAAAAATCTTATTGTTTTTTAAAGACCTAATTAGAGTCAAAAAAGAATTTTTTTGAAAACCTTTTCTCAACTCATTTTCCACATAATGTTTTATTTTTAGGTATAGTTTCATTTTGATGCATTAAACGGTATGGCTTGTGTCACTCTCACAAGCTTTCAGATTGAATTATAAGTCAAACATTTTACATTTATTGAAAAAAAAATATTTACTATTGTTATAAAAATCTGAGGATATTTTTCGTTTATTACGTTTATTCAAAGATAATGCCTCTAAAATTTGTAGTTTAGGAGGAAAAAACATGTTGTTTTCAACACATGTTTGGCAAAACAAATGGCTCTCCCATCATGCATAAATGCTTCCAAACTATACAGTACATCTATAATTGAGACTCATTTTTGTGTAAAATATCAATTTGATCCATCATAGTCTTCAATGCTGGATCTTCCATAGTCTTCTCATCTGAGGATTAATACATGTTTTTCATAAGTCATATAAATATTGTGTTTTAAATAACTAATTCCGTCTTATAATTAATAATTAACTCTACTGCATAAATAAAATATCTAGAATAACATAGTAATTTTAAAGACAACATAATTTTTGAAAGGAAATAACATTAAATTTAATCTGATATAAACTAATTTAAAGAGGTTTATTAAAGAAAAAAGAAATGTAATTGTAATTATTTCATTTATTCAAAAAAAACTGCTATATGTCATTTTAATAGTATTCATTTTAATTTTAGATTGTTCCGGTTGAAATAATGTGTTTTCTCATCTAAATATTTTTATATTTTCTTAGTAAATTAACAAAAATTGCGGAAGTACTTTCCAACTTAATTAAAATAATATTATTATGTAAAGTACACACCTCCAGATTTTACCTACTTCAGCCCACTTGACTTAGTAGGATGATATAGCATTAAAGAATTAAGTAAGTTGAAAGAGAGAAAAAGAGTTAGGAAATGAGAGTGAGTGGGTGATGGAGAAAAATAAAACAATTTTTAAACAAGTCGTTTATTAAAATGACTCGTTAAAAAAGCCACATCCACGATGGTTGCTAATTGTAAATTCATATGAAATTTTATTTCACTTTTATCTGTAAATCTTCACGTTTGAACATCGTTCTGTTTTTGTTGTTTCCTTTAAACTTCCTAACCTCTTTGATCACAAATGGAATAACTAACTAAACACTTGCTATTAAATTTTTTTCTGTTTAAAATTTGTCCACAATATTTACCATATTTATCTTTTTTTTACTTTACAATAAGTAAAGTATAGTGATCGTGAAAAAATGTTATCTCGAGATATTTACGGAATTATGTCTTCGAGGCCCCAGAAGTCGTTTTATTATGTTTTCTTCTATGATGTTTGTGTGTGGGTGGATGAGTGTATATCCAAAATTTGCAGTTAGGTTACAAGCTAGAAGCATGTTGAAATTGATATTTTACACAAAAATGAGTTTCCAGTGTAGATATGCAGTATATTGAGAAGCAATTATGCATGATGAGAAAGCCATTTGTTTTGCGAAATAAAATAGATGTTTAGAGGTTTAATGAAAATTATTTAAATAATATAATTTAATATGGGATATCCAGTTATTTCACTATTCTAGTCGAATGGTTCATGTCTCTTATTTTCAAAAAATTCAAGCTTCCAGGTATAAAAGCTTGTAAATTGTATTGAAAAACCAGCTTTGAATTTGATTTCAGTATGTAAAACTAGTTAATTACTAATATATTTTTTTTTCATATCCATTTACAGCAGCCTTATAACAAAGTACAACATGCAAGGAAAATATAACACGCGCTCAGAGTAAATTGGTTTTTACGATTTTTGACAAAGGGGAAAAAAAAGTATTTTTTAAGAAACACTAGCATGTCATAAAATTAACAGTATAATAATTTTATAAAAGACCAAAAATGTAAAGCATAATTCAAAATTGAAAGCATTCTTCGAAAAATAATAAATGAAATTATATTACCTCTTAAATTAAAAATAATCGTAAAACAACATTTTTTTTCTTACAGGTTTCTGACATTTCAAACAAAATAGGAATGTTTTCAAGTTTTAACTGGGAAACTTTGTCTTAAATGTTCAATGTAGATGAAGGTTTGAAACTATGTAAGAGGTCCACTGGCTATTGGAACAAAAGCCGTATTATCCTGTAAGAGAGTACATATTTCGTATCACGAAATCTACACTTTTGCTTTTCAAAAATGTTATTACTGCTTTAGTTATATCAGTGATTTTACATCCATCAGCCGTGCGAAAAACAAAAATAATCTAATATACTGATAAATGGATCAATCACTCTCAGTACTTCCTCCAGGAATGAAATATTAAAAAAAATCTCCTATTTATACATTTATATTATGCCTAAATAGGACATTATATATTATATACCGAAAAAGTTTGATATTATGTTTACTTATAGTAAAGTTGAGTGTAGGCCACTTCAGATTTTTTTCATAATTTAATTAGTGAGATATCCATCAATTTGAATTATATTAATAATAATATTATAAAAATATATTGTGTAAAACTTATTTATAGCATATTTATGGATATACTATTGTTTATCAGGAGCTATGCAGGTAGTTATTGTGACGTATTTACTCATGATTTTAAACACAAAAAAGATTTAATAACAACGCGTTTCAAACTCTCAATGCTCATAGTCATAATACAAAAAATCATGTATACAAATTTTGAAATTGAATAAAGGAAAAACAACCAAACTTTAAACTGAAATATATTTAACTTTTGTTACTTTATTCTTTCTTTTACATTTTTATTGTTTTCCCTTCATACAATTTCAAATTTTGTATATATATTTCTGTTAGTATTGTAAATGTAACCTAACGATGAAGACTAGGTGTTCGAAATGCATTGTGTGATTATATCCTTCTTGCGTGGAAGACTTAGTGTTTCTTTTCCTCCCTGAATACCATTGTATATATTAATGTAAAATAAAAATAATATATAAAATTAATTTTATTTGGTTTCTATTTCACGGTCGATACTTTTATCAAGATGTATTGAAAACTTAAACTATTTCGTAATTAATTTACATATCTATTAATTAAATTGAACATAATAATACACAACTCAGTTATAAATGCACTAATTAACTTGAGAAATTGCATATAGAGAATTAAGTTGTTTAAATAACTAATTAATCTTGCAAATGGAGTATTTATTTAATTATAAATGTAAATTTTATAGAGTGATTTCAATCCAGATGAGTAGGTTGTACTAAGATATGAAATTTAAAACGAATAAAAGAAATATATCCTTATGCTAGGATAGAATTAAAATACAATTTCATACTTATTTCATGCATACTTGCAAAATGAATAATCAGATAAACAAGATTCCTTTAAAAATCATTACAAAATACTGTGACAAAAAGATAATGCTATTTGAGGAACTGTCTGTTTTCCAATGTCCACACTTATAGGATTCCACATCTTAGTGTGAAACGTTCGGCTCATTTATTATTTTAACCCATTTTAGAAATAGCTGTGTCACACTACTGGGTTGATGGTCCTAACTTTTGACTATCTAGTTTATATAGGGTAAGGATCGTTAACGAGTACCAGACATCGTATAGGCTCAGTACCGAAAGCTTAAAGTCCTCATCGATGGACGATGTGGTCAGATTTGTTTACCTCTCACGTAGAGAAATCGAGGTCAGAGTGAGAATCAAACCCTTGAATCAGAGTAGGTGACTGAGCTACTCTAGCCCTGTATTGGAGAAACTAATATCTCTATATAGTTTTAATGTGCATTTTAAATATATCAATTGATTTACTATGATTGTTAACTTAGCACCAATAGTATAAATATAACGCGGCAATAGTGTTCAGAGGATTGATCTTAAAATTACTCTAGGAGTTGCTCATTAAATAAACATACTTACTTATCAAACTACAATAAGAAATGGGAAAACAAGACTAAGATCTTTCAACCGTAACAAGCGGTCTTCGTCAGAGTCAAAAACCTAACTGAAAGATCTTAGTCTTGTTTTCTCATTTCTTATAGTGGTTTGATCATTGATTGTTGTTTCACGTGTTTATATGAAATCTTTTTAAACATACTTACGTATAACAATATTTCATAATAAACATGTGAAATAACAGTAACAATAACAATAGCCTCTGAGACCACGATAAGAAATGAGAAAAAAATACTAAGATCATTCAAACGTAACAAGACGTCTTCGTCAGAGTCAAATCCAATTGTTATTTAAGGCTAAAAGATCTTAGTCTTTTTTCACATTTCTTATTGTGACTTTGACGTTGATATTTACAATTTTACGTGTTTCCACCAATGATTAAGGTCAAATCAAACACCTAATTCTGTGAATTAATGGTTAAAGAGAGGTAAAGAGAATCGAACTCACAAAGTTGTTGAAGTAAGCAACATGCCAATCAATAAAATGTGGCAAACTTTTAACTTGAAGCAAGTCTCTAATCACTTTTCACAAATCTCAACTCAAATTCGTTATCTTGTTAATTTTTTTAACATTTATTTTAACTTAATTTATTTATTAATTAATAATTCACAGAAGAGTAGTTGAATACTTCACATCGGCATAAATGGATTACATGCCAATACAAAAGATCCAGCGACTTAATCATTTAAACACCATAAAAAAAAAGTAATTCAGTATAATAAATTTTTCTTTTTAAAAAAAACTACATATGAAATGAAATCGTGAGAACGTTTTAGAAGATGTAAAGATTTAAATTTCGTGAACTCGGCATTCTTGGGAGGTCAATGGTGGAAGGCAATGTTTGGGCTCACTTCCCATATGACCTTAATGCTTCTCTTGTCAATGACCTTTCTATGACCATCAGTGTTTCCTTAACAGAACACATCTTCCAAACAACTCTCTCCACTCTCTTGATTACAGAACCTTCACGATGTATCCCAAAATAATGATTAGTTCATTTAGACTGAAAGAAGAAAATCGGTTCCTTTACTATTTAAAGTATTAAAATTTGCAAACGTTTTTACTATAAGCAAATAAAACTTTTGTAACAATAGAATTTTTTATTTAACACAATTTATTAAAAAAAAAATCCGAAGTTGTAATTAATTTTTGAAATATACAGTTATTCTCTTGGCTGAATTTTATTTGGCACATTTTGATTAACTCGGTGATTTTGAATGTAATACTTGCTTACATTAGATGTTCTATGATGCATTGCTATAGCAATGGGAACAAGAATGGTCATCCTCGTTAAAACGATTGCATACTAAGTCCTTCATTCCTACAGTGAAAGAAAGGAAAAAGTACATCATAGATCTTACATACAAAGTAAGACAAGCTCTTATAGGCCGTGGTGGGACTAAATCCTATCTTAATAGATTCAGCATTATTGCAATGACAGGTGTTCTTGTGATAGTGTATCACCAGAGACTTGGGACAGTATACTGTTCAGCTGCTCAAGTCTAGACCTAGAGTGACAAAAATTTATGGCATTGACAATAACAAGTGGATATGACTGGTCTCCAGATAATAGTACCACAGTGCAAAACAGTGAACTATTTCAAAACTGTAAAAAATTCGTAGATCTCATAGACTTTAAAAAACTTTTATAATGTGTATTTCAATTTTAAAAGTAATGTTTAAGTAATCTTAATAGGTATTTTTTATGTTAAATAAGATTCGATACAGCATATAGTATAATAAATGGAACATGCTAAATAAATGGATTTAAAAAAAAACTTACAG